>VXAY01003849.1:577131-605984 GCA_013399855.1 Oxyruncus cristatus | reverse complement strand
TTGTTTTTTTTTTTTGGTTGTTTTTTTTTTTTTTTTGGTTTTGAGGGTTTTTTTGAGGGGGGTGGTAAAACTACCATTCTTGAGATCCCACTAGCAAAGTCAGGTTTACTTAAACATTTCAAGTTGTCAAAAAGATTTCATTCATTCTCATTAATGTGACACATGACACAAAGTAGTTTCCTCCCTTGAACTGAGGAGTGTATGTACATATGCCTGATTTCAAGCTGTCTTTAAGCAGACAACTGCTTTAGACAAGACAGTCGAAAATCATAAATGTTTTCTGGTGAAAGAAAGAAAAAACCAGGATCCTTGGATTTATGGCTTCCAGTAGCCAAAAAATTTTGCTTATCTAAAAAAATTCTGGGATATTTTTAATGGACTGGAGTACTTGTGATACCAGGTCCTGGGATCAGTTTCATTAATGCAATACCACTGTAATGGTATCAATGCAATGATATGTCAAGGACAGAAAACAAAAAAGAGGCACTTCAGGCACTTCCGAAATGATGCTTTGGAGATAAGAAAAATCCCAAGTAAACAGGAATCTGTAGGATGGATAATAACTGCAGAAGAAATTCATCACACTTTCACCTAGAACAGATTAAGTTTTTCTTCCGGTTTCATTATGACAAAGTGTGGAAAAGAAGAACTCTATTTTTTGAAAAACACTGCAGTTTGGCCTGCCTGTAGTCCATTCATTAAGGAATCTTCTAAAAATAAACACATAAATAAACACACACCAAAAACATCTGAAAGGTGGAAAAGGTATGCTGACACTAGACATAATTTAGATGAAGGATCTGAACTGGAGCCAAGAAAAGCAAACTTATTATCTTAGTTTTGGGATTTCTGACATGGATTGTTTTTTCCCCTGTCTGTTCTGGCTTTGGTTCTGATGAAAAAAATTATTCAAACTGTGAATTTGCAACTTCCGAGGACAAAATATTTAATCAAAACGTAAATCCCAGTATTGACGCCCTGTCACAGAAGAAGTGTAGAAAGGAATTCAAGATTTCTCCCATACCCCCTCCGTTATTCTTCGTATAAGAAGCTCCTGTCTTACACTTCTGGCAAATTTTGACATGTGCAGTACTGGAGGAACATTACAGGACAGATGGATTTCCTTTTTATTCCCTTGCCTCATAGCACAGTTCGAACTCTACCTATCCATCCAAGAGCCTGCCTCAAAATTCTTCCTTGGCTCTAAAGATAACACTTCCATATTGATCTGTTGTGCATTTTTCCCTCTGCCCTTTCTAATGAAGTACGAGGCAATCCGTTTCATGTAATCCTTTGCTTTAGGTACCAGAATTACTGTGTGACTGGACTGCATCACATTTCTTGAAATACTCTCTTGGACATTTAAGCTGTGCTACTTTCACTGGATACCATCCTAGAAAAAAAATACAACTACATAAAACGCTAATAAAACAACATTAGAAGAAACAGTCACAGATATGGCCTAACACCTGGAATGCTGCATGGTCTGGATCCTCAAAATGAGTGCAAGGGAACAAAAAAAGATTAGAAATTGATGACAAAATGATTAAAAACCACTGACAACTGTATATGAGAGCCTAAATATGTTAGAATTGCTCTATATGGAGAAGAAATAAGGATTGTAACATCATGAATAACACGGATAAGGTGATCAACTGTTCAATGTCTCTCCAAAATCAAAAATGAGAACATCAGGAAGCAATGCCAAAACCCAGGAGGTGCATCTTAAAACACTGTATGGCTGAGTTATGCAATTCATTCTTACAAGAAACTGGGTGATAGAAGGTCACAGATGCTCAAAAGCCATCAGACAAATTCATGGAAGAAAAAGTCACACAAAAATAAAGCTATTCAACGTACTAAATAGAAAGATAGAATTCTGGCTCACAGCATCCCTTGATAGCAACTCAGTGGCATCTAAGAAAATATGTAGGAATGTTATAAAAAATTGAAAGATTAATTTCTTAAGCGTGAAAATCAGGGCAGTTCAGAACAGCAACGGGTATGTTTCTAACATGCTCTTTTTAGAGAGAAATTATTGACTAATGTGCCACTCCAGTACACGAAGGCAATCTGATTACAGGCTGGATTTGAGAAGTTTGAAGGGAACTAATGGAAAAAATGCATATATAATAGAAGTTGTGCCATCTATGA
This sequence comes from Oxyruncus cristatus, assembly GCA_013399855.1. Classification (NCBI taxonomy): domain Eukaryota; kingdom Metazoa; phylum Chordata; class Aves; order Passeriformes; family Cotingidae; genus Oxyruncus; species Oxyruncus cristatus. The sequence goes on along the minus strand of VXAY01003849.1, from coordinate 603,830 downwards.
AAGCAAGAAACTTTACTTCATTTGTTGTCTTTATTTAACTTTCATGAATTCACTGAAAGCATAGGAGAGGATCCCCTGAATCTTGTCATTCTGTTCTTGGTCAGAATTCAATATAATCACTGCCAAAAGACACCTCAGCAAAGAGTAAACATGATAAACTACTTCAAAGTGATCACGAGACTTGCAAGAGCCTTAATTTATTCAAAAGTAAATATTTCTAAATGAGTCTATAGAAAATACATGAGCATAGCAATCCACACACATGCATGCATACCTACAGAGTTCTAAGAATGATTAATTTTTCTTCCCTTTTCCTTGAAGAATGTATCCTATCCACTATCCTACTACATTATTTAAAGTTCGAAAACATTTTTCTTTAAGAGGCAGCTTCAGAAAAGAGTATCTAGGGTCCTTTCCTTCCTACCCTGTAATCCACAGTTACTAGTTTTCCTTCAGTTGAGTTCACAGCCAAAATTTCTTGGATCTCAATGACTGCCTACAAAGAGATAACCCTATCCTTAAGATAAACCATACAACTTTTATTGAAATCAATGAGTATATTCACATATCTCTTAGTATAAAATGTATTCCTTTATCAAAAAATTTAAACGCCTGCTTTGAACATTTCAGAAACAATGGAAGAGGGAAAGAAGTTCTTTCCCTCAAAAAAAAACCCTGCTGCATTTTCTACTCTAGTTATTGGGCTAGAATAGGAAACGATTTCATGGTAGTCTGACAATTCATGTTGGCTGTAATACTTGAGAACTAAGAACACCTTTTCAGAAAGACCCTTATCCAGCCTGTCCTAAAATTGCAGGCAGCACTTTCAAAGGTCTGGCTAAATTTTTCTCATCTCTACTTTTCCCTGGTTTATTTCTATCTGTGAGTAGAGAAGGCATAGAAGAGGCTCAGTGGCATCAGATGAAAGAGCAATATAACATTGCTGAAAAATAAGTTTGCAATATACTTTTTCTCAAGAGAACAGAAAGCAGAGCCCTCAGCACTATGGGAAGAAATACTGTACTGGTAGGATTTCCAGAAAATGATCCGGTTTATAAAGCCTAAGATAGGCAGTGCAAATCTGATGCTATACTGCTTGGAATTCTTAGCTAACCTTGTATTCTATTTACGTCTCCTTAAAGTACGCACACACCTGATAACTGACATTTTCAGGCCTGAAAAACTCAATCCAAGAGAGTTTTCTGAGCCATCACAACTTCAACGGACCATGTAGCTGCTCAGCGGATTCTCTGCTAGCTGTTTGCTCTGGTGAAGTGCTAAGCAAAGTCTAGCTCTAGAAATATGCCTGGTCTGACTCATACAGAAACTACCAGAACTTTAACTTCAAGCCAAACATTTTTCTGGATCAGGTAAGTTTTTAGCATTTTGCAAAATGTTTATAAACAGCTGCCAATATAATTATATATAATATATAATATATATTATATATTATTATTATTATTACTACAACTACTTTTTAGAGGTAACTAAATAACCAAACCCTGGTTTGGTTAAACTTCTGAACTACACCACAGAGATGGGATATTCTGATCTATACTATTCTATACACGGCAAAATACATCCTTTCAAATGTCTACTCTGTTGGAAAAACTTTGAAGACAGATAATATTTTTATGAGACCAACTAGTTTTCCAGAAAAAAAACCCCAAGCTTCTAGACAAGTTTTTTAGTACAAAAGCCATTCATTAGGTCTGAAGCAGAAGCTAAAACCATACTGAGAAAAATTGCTTGGAATTCAATTAGAAATGTTGCTGGTACCTGCAGAGCAGAGAAGTAATTTCCTAGGGATTGCATTCCACATACGTAAGCATTTCCAAAAATGCAAATGCTACATTAACAGATTTGAAATATTAGACCTTTGCCTTCCTTCAAATTCTGTAAGCCCCAGCTTGAAAACTTGATTGGAAAAGATGACAATCACATTTACAAGAGCCAGATATTATTACTAGGAGGTGGAAGACTGAGGTCCCTTTACTTACTTTAATTCATCTTGAGCTACTCTTTCTTGCATACTGAGCTCTCTATTTCTCATCTCTATGATTATTCTTTCAGCCTCCCTCTGCAGTTCCGGAAGACTCTTCTCCAAGGTCTCGTCTTGAGTTCTGAGTGTCTCGTTCAGTTTTATAGCATCTTCATTTGCAGCTGCAGGAGACCAAAAATATTTACGTAGGGAGTTAGTAATTAACAACAGAGAGGCTTTAAGTATCTGCCCATCAACTCTATCAGTAAGTGGAATGCAACTTGCACTGCTTATTCCTGCCATGAATTGTAAAGGATGGTTAATCCAATGATCAGTAACAAATGAGAAAGTGATATATGTTTCATCAAACCTATTATTATAGTTCACTTTTAAACACAATAATTAAAGTGAAGAAGTCTTTATATCCAGGATAAGAAATACATTGCTCCCCATCTCCTCCTCCTGAAAGAAAGAATTTGCACTGAACCTTCAAAACAGCAGAAGATAATCTGCTATATTGCTCATAGATTTAAGGAGCAGGCAGTACAAGCAATGAAAATTAGATTTAAATTACTTTTGGAGAACTTCAATATATGTCACTTTTAGCATTCAGACTTAGTACTAAGAAGAATAAACAATTGTGAAATCTTGGAAAATGAAGGAGAGAGGAGTGAAAGACACCTACAGATGTCTAAACCCACCAATGTTTAGAAGCAGATACCCAGAAATGGAAGAGTATGAAGTTTGGTATATATGAAGGTATATTGTAAACACACTGTGTATTTGGAACAGCTGAATTATTCCTGACTGATAAAGCTGTATACATGGCATCATATTCAAGGACTGTCTAAAATCTTTCTGCCATAGCACACCACATTGTATTAGAATATACACTTTCAGAAGTAAGGTCACTTATCAATTCCAACTTCAATTTTAAAAAGTATTGCTGCCCTATCATAGGTACAGAGCTCCCACGTAACTGATTTCTACAAAATGGCACCATTCGTGGTCACATGGGTACTTCTGAATATTTTAAATTAAATCTTTAATGGAAGAAACTAAAATTGGTCTTTCAAACTTTGAATTTCATCTACACATTCCATAGGTTCAGAGAAAACTATGAAGAAAATTATTATCTGATGATGTCTTTGATTAGCTGGTAAGAACTGAGATTTGTGTCTTTAATCAAGTGTATGGGGTAGTGAGGTCTGGAAAAGACTACACTTTGCTCAAATGGATCGTGGATCGCTTCTGTGTACTATATTATGTATCATTACTAAGTTACCTCAGGCAAGGAAGAAGTACATATTAATTTTTTAATTCTGGAATAAATAAATGGGAATTTAACTTCCCTGAATATTTACCTTAAAAGAGAAAATGGATATGTTGTCTAAGCTTTCTGTAGTTCAGGAAAATTTATACCCAGTTTTATCCTTCCTCCCCATTCTTGTCTACTCCTAAAAATCTTTTCTTTGGCGTCTTGGTATACTGAAAACTATTAGAGTCTCAGAGTCCAGTGGTGATAAAAGATTTGTGTGCACTGACACAGACAAATGCAAGGAAGTGCAAAGCAGGGAAGTTCCATAGTTAGGGGGAAAACTAGTTACAGACACTCAGAAGTTCAGAAAGTCAACAATCAGTTCAGTAGAAATGGATCAATGGTCAGAGTATGGTCATTAGAAGAAATCACTACAAACTTCTCACTTTTAATAAGGAGTTTTGTCAGCTAGATAAAAGGTATGAATGAGAAAACACAACTGTGTTATGAATCTCCAATGGCACCCAACTGCGAAAAAGAAGTTATTAGGACGTTATTAGGAGAGCTGACAAAGGCAGGTTTTACTACTGCTGGAGAGCAAGACACTGAAGAAACCTCTTTGCTTGCTTTTTACATGTGGTCAGGAAACAATTTTGAACAGAGGAAGGAAACTACATGAAGGTGAGTAGGAGATTTGGGAGAATATTCTTTTGTGTGTTTCAGTCTAGAAAAAAAGGGGACAAAGGAATATGATTCCTCTCTACAAACATAGTTGGGGGTGGTGAAGGAAGAGAAGTACTAGGGAGAGGAAAAAAAAAAATCTATTTGAACTAAAGGACAAAGAATCCATGATGATAAACTAAACATGAATATTTTTTTGCTAGAAATATGAAGTTGTAGTTAAGAAGAGTACTGAAACTGTCTCCTCTTCAGATTGTGTGTATTTGTGGAAACTACTTTGAAGGTGAGGGTTAGAAAGTTTATGATAACAGGGGAGTGGATGCCTTAACCCAGAAGGTATCTTTCAGTCCTGTGTTCTTGTATTACACGTATTCTTAGAATGTTAACTTGGCCACTAGGCAAACACATTGATTTTAAAGTCTTTGCCTACTTCTAAGATGCCGCATAAATTTATTTCACCCCCTCAATGTTTTCTAACTCTGTATTTCCTACTGTTAAAACTGCTCAAGGAAATTTTTGTTTAGTTACAAACATTGGGCATAAACTTTGTTGAGTAAAAGAATTGGTTTTGCTCTTGTCTTTCCAAATTCATCTTGAAATATGAGCAGCAAGGGTTTTTTTGTTTAAAAAAAATTCTTGAAAACTTGCTCACTTTTTCTTGTTGCTTTTCCCACATTTTTTTCATGTCAAAACTACAAGTCCTAAAGATATCCTAAATTACTGTTCAGTTCAGCTCCAGGGCATGTATGGTTATGTGTTACAGGAAAGGCAATATAAAATGTATTTTATAGCACTTGGACAAGAGTGGAAGCTTTCCCTTTTAATGAAATGGGCCCTCAGAAGCATAGCTACTGAAATCAGTACTGCAGTGAAACTTTTGAGGAGGAAAGAACCAATAAGCATTTTTCAAGGAAAAAAACCTGCCTGTAATTGCCAATTATTTTCATATTTTTAAGCCATTATCTTATTTAATAGCTTCTCAAAGGTCTTGTTTCTCAAACCTTCTCATCTGCAATACTTTTTCTCGTAAGTATTTACTGCAGTGTAAGTGCAGTGGATCAGTCTGTGGAAGAGAGAGAGCTGGCTTGGCTCCATGCCACTGCTTAGGTAGGGTTAAGAGTCACTTGCAAATACCTAGCAGCAGATGTTCCTTAACAGCAAGCAGTAATGCATTTTTGAAGTAATGTTGGGGAATTAAGATGAAGTGTTAATGTACAAAGCGCTAAAATCACATCAAACTTCTTTACCAATACATATTTTTGACTGCTTTGAAAATAAACAAAAGATAAGCCCTGTTAGTTACTTCATCATAATAGCTCTTCAAATAACTGCAAAAATCCTGAAGAAACACACTCAGTATTCTGTGTCTTTGTTGGTAATTACCAATACTCTGTTTATATAAAATGCATATACAGATTTGAAAAAAAAATCTGAAGATAGTCTACTGCATTTTCTTCACTCCACATTTAAAGCACATGACATTTCTCAGCAAATAAAATCTTCCTCATTGTCTCTGACCCTCTTCCTTACCATCCCCCAGTTTTCATGAGAAACAACCAGCAATTTCTCTTTTTCCAATACCTTCAGCAGCTTGGAGAATGCCTTTGACAAACTGTCCAAGAGATTTCGCTCTGTCATTAGTCCTCTCAGCATCCTGCCTGGTCTGCTCACCATCTGCTGTCACCTTGGTAGCCTGGTGATCCAAATTCAGGAGAAATATAATTAATGAACACGACAAGGGTGTACTGTGTGATATTCCTAATGGCTGAATCTATATACAAAACTTTCCTCAGGCCAGAGGGAATCAATGAATTATTGATCGGATGCATGGGAAATGACATGCTCTGTTCAAGAACACAAATTTTATTACCTTTCCTTTTAAATGGAAATTGAAAGGCTTTTATTTTAGGTTCCTAGAAACCCACTTGTGCGCAAAGCACACAAAGGGAGACAGGATGAAATTATCCACTGAATTTGCTTAAAGAAATGTTGTTTGGAACCTTTTAGTAGATTCTTCAGGGAATACTTTCCACAGTTCCAAAACTGTGTACTTTTCGATTGACAAAGTGCAGGAGCTATCATGACCTCTTTTCTTCCTCCCTGGAGGTGTTCTCAAAGAGACAGTTCACGACAACAAGCAAGAAGAACTTTAAATCAATAAATTAATTAAAACAAGAAAATGGGAGAAAAAAAAAGTAGATTTTTTTCAGCTCTAATGCTTGAAGGTGCTTGTTTACTGGGGTGCTCACTAAAATTTTAGCTGTGTGTAACTGAATGCTTTATAATTTCATTGCATCACACCAGAAGCAGGAAGACAGACATCTGCTGCAGACCTGACAAAATATGCTGACGAAAGGAGTCATCTCAAGACATTCTACTTAGCTCTCAAGGTCCCAATTTACAAAATGGACTCACTTCTATTATAAAGAAGCTGACCATTTCAATCAACAAAGCTTGTGGAACTGTACTGTAAAGCAAGCAAGCAAGCAAACAAAACCCCAACCAACCAACGAACTAACAAAAAACCCCAACATCCTAGCTTTTTCTTTGGGGATTGCCTTCCCAAGAAACATCTTGAAGTAGTGCATTATGCTCTCTTCTGTCTCTGTGAAATGGCTAGAAGGTCAGTATTTCAAAATGAGCTTAGGTTTTCCCTGACTTGAACTGCACAAACTGTTTATCTGTTACAACACTCCCCTCCCCGCCCACATTTCAATAATAATCTAAGAGAAATAGTAACACTTAAACAGATTTATTTTTGCCTGATTAGCTTCTAGATGGAAACCCTCAAGATACATCAGGACATCTGGGTTTCTGAAAGGAAATCCCTGGCATTATCGTACCACTTACGGTTTTGGGCTACATCAGAAAGCAATTTACATGAAAATGGTTCAGGTAAATAGAATTATACAGGAAGAGTTAAGAACCCATGAAGTCCAGGGGAAGTTTGTTCTATTTCATTCCTACATCAGTAGAAGAACACGTATTTTCACACTTATACAGCTTTAAGCATACTATTGATTACGTCCTCTAGGATTTACAACCCCCTTTTATCTGCCTGGATACAGAACGAAAATACTCTCCCAGTGAGCTGTAAGAGGCAGTAGGATAGGAAAAAGGCAAAAATTCAAAATACTCTTGATGGAACACTGCTCTAACAATGCTTGGCACTTCTGATGAAATTTAATTCTTCGTGTAATTGAGAATATCTTATTATTTATTGTCAAATGCTCCACAAGCAGCAGCCTTTTTTCTTTGGGTTTTATTTGCTTGGAATATTCACATTCAATTTTATTATATTTTATAACATTTCTAAGTCCTTTGCTACAAATGGCGTTTTATAACTTACATATACCTTTCTTAGGTTTGATTACTTTTTCCACAATCATGTTAATTCAAACTGGCCACTTTAACCTCTCTATTTATGACTGAATAGCATGTACTACATTTTTGTGCAAATTAATCTGTCACTGAACAATTTTCATTGCCTTTCAGTGACAGTTCTCCTTAGTACTTAAACCCCATTCAGGTCCACTGAAGGCTTTCTGCATTTTGACATAATTTGCTTTATTGAAAAATAACCTTTCACTTCGTTATCTGGTCTAGCTTTAACTCCATAAACCAAATTAAATGGTGAACATCCTTCACAGTATACCTAGCCATTCCACGTTTAATTAAATGTTTTCATTTGTTAATAAGGTCCTATTAATTTTCTATATATTCAATTTACTACAATTCACCATTTCTATATGGTCAGTTTCAGCATCTTCTAACTGTTTAAACAGGCATGACAAACTCTTTCTGAGGGAGCAATAAGGGTCAGGCAGATCAGACCCGGAGCGAAGATTTGGAATGAATCTTCTACAAGTCTGGACAAAAATAAGACTTTTTGGCATAAAGGAGATCCCTAGTATGGAAATACAGTAAAGAAAGTATCTGAGATCAGTGAACGTTCTTAGGCAATGTCCACAGCTCATACTTAGTGATGGAGGTTCTATGGAAAGCCTTTCCCCAGTCTGGAGTAAACACTTAGCAACTTCAACTATTAGCAAGTATTAGCAACTATACGCACATTCATGGTTTGGTTTTGTTTCCGTGTTTATTTAATCTGAGGTCTTAATCAAGACATAAGAAACTCCTCTGGATGGCATCTGGAGTGGTGCCTTATAGGAATTTACTCAAGCTAATGAGAGCAGACCCCATAAGGAGGAGTAAACACAGAACTCACTGTACAGATGGAAGTTCTTGGCTCTCCCTCCAAATGCTTCCAGTTATGGCAAACTAAGTTGCCTCTGCTACTACTTCCATAAATTTTCAAGTTTGAGAAATTGAGTGGTATGGGAGAAATGTAAAATTTTACAAAGACAAAAGAAGCATTTCAATCAAGATGAGTGATTCTGATCCTTGTCCTTTGTGAGGGTTCTGAAGGTACCTATTAGAAGGGAAGTGGGGGTTTTGATGAAATGCAGTGAACTGAAGTCTCGGATCTGCCCCTGGTGCTAAGGTGTGGGAATGTGTATGCACACATGTGAATGTAAGTAGTGCAAAAAAGATGTGAGGATCTCCTATATGGCAAAGTAAATGAAGCAAAGAACAACGTGAAAAAAGGAAAAGGAATGCTGCACTGAAGTGAGAGATCACTGGTTGAAAAGCTACCACAAGAAAGCAAAATCCCCAAAGGTTTTGTAGTGACTAAATATTATCGGCTTCTATATTCCATCTTAAAATAGTTAATTTTTTTTTTTCATGGAAATAGTCTCCTCACCAATCCTCATCAACCTTTTTCTTCATCACTACTGGTTTCACTTTGAAAATTTACTGAGCTTGCAAATCAGATACAGGGAAAAATTTTGTTATCTATGGTTGTAATATGTAGTCCAAGTGCCAGCCATTTTGTAGTTACCAGCTGCATGTTCATTTGGAAATGAGACTTGAACACACTATATCAGGACTCACACTTCTTTTTGGATCATTGTCCCTATTTACAGACATAGAAAGAAAAAGGTAGGACCTGCCACCAGTTGCCAGTCCCCAAACTAAAAGAAACCAAAACCAAACTACTCCAATCCAATTAACAACTCTCTGTAAGGATAACTGGAAATCATAAGGCTTCTTAGTCATTGCTACCATGGTGATAACGTGGCCACTACAATAACTCCCCTAAGATCACACCTTTGATATATTTTGGCTTCCAAGAGTAGTCTACAGAAGGTCTGAATGTGCAACATTATTTTAGGTCATCTCTACTGGGACAATTGTAAAAGGATACCAAAAAGAGCAATTCTACAAATGGAAAAAAATTGTCTTAGCCTAAGACTGAGAAATCTTAATAGAAGAGACATAATCTTCCCTGCCTTTAGGACTAACATAAGTTAAAAACCTAGCTAGACTTAAAACTGCCACAGTTATTTTTGGCAGAAAAGTAAAAGATCAAAAAGAAGTGGAAAACAAAGCTTTCTCACATAGAGAGTACGCATAGATAGATGCATGTGTATGCATGTGTGTGTGGGTGTACAGACACACACATAAAGGAATATACATGCAAACACACTACAGATGCTTTCTTACCCAATACTCATTTCAAAATTGAATAAAATCCACACAAACAAAAGAGTTTCTCTGAGAATTTCAGACCTGTAAGCCATGTACAATTTAAAAACATGATGCTAAAACTGTATTGAGTTTATGTAATTCTCCAAGGTGAATATTCATCAAGCACAGTACTCCACGTCTTTCTCATTTGGCTCTTTCAACTGTCAAAGATGACTCTTGGTAGTCCTTCACACCAATGCACCTTGGATAGCTGTAGTTGTACTGAGGCTGGTTCAGTTCCCTATTTTTTTCTCCACTAGGTGGCACAATTTATATTATTTTCTAAGACATCGTCTTTAACGACCAAAATAAGGTCTGTGTGAAATAAAACTTTTGTAATAAAAAGAGTGTATAACACAACTATTAAAATACAGAAGACTAACTATCCTCATAAAAAAAATCTAGAAAATTTAAATTAGACATTTAAAACTAAACTCATGTACCTCTTTAGTGTCAGCTTTTCCAGATAAACTCATTCTGGAATGCTCCATATGGGCACGATAAAGCTTTCTTACATTATTACAAAGTTTTGTAGAAAATATGTCTCAGTGTATTGGCCCACAAAAACAGGTTTTTAGAGGACTTGCTGCCATTTCAAACACTGACACTGAGAAGCATCTTATAATTCATCTATTCATTCATGTTTAATTCATATTCAGAAGATTTCTGTCATTATGCATCCTTAACCAAACCCATAGACCCCAATGTGATCACAGACTTACTCTTGTCAGTAGTTCATCCACTTCTGTCACCAGGGTATCCAGATTTTCTCGTGCTAGCTGAAGAAATCTCTCTGGTGCTCGCTGAGGGGAAAGTAAATGCTGTCGGAAAAAGATGGGAGAGTGAAAAATCTGTATTTAATAGATTTTGGCACTTTCAAATATTGTAGAGAAGAAGCATAAAACATTTCCTTTTCACTACAGTACGCAATCCCTTTTGTCATCGACTCTTGTGTCCCATTCATCCAACAGACTTTTCTCAGGGATCTTGACAACTCTACATAGTTTAGTGGAGAACTTGTAAGTATGCTAGGGAACACAGAGTATATAAAATACATAACCACTTTATGGACCACCAGCATAAAAACCATTTTATTTGTATACACATTGCTTTTCTGTGCTTGCAGTATAATTCCTTGAACATACGTACAGAAATTACTGCTGCAAGATAAATAAATTATTAAAGTAAGTAAAAATAAATAACAGTAATACCTATCAATCAAAGCAAGTCTGAAGTGATTAAATCTTGAATCTTTCTTCTTCCTTGAATATACTCAGGCTGTATGCTTGAACAGATTCAAGTACAGTTGTACTGAAGCCTGGTAATTTATGTATGTGAATACCATGAACATACCTTTAATTCCTGTGTCATGTTCTCAAAATCATGTAACATTTTATATGGAGCAGGCAGCGGACCACTAAGGTTAACACTCAGTATCATCTGGTTTATCTGATCCAGGTCATTGAGAAGGAGTCCTGTGCATTCATCATCACAAGCTGGGGGAAGAACAACAAAGCTTATTTCTTCCTGCTAAACGTTTAAGATATATGTTTGAGATAGAAATTATAAGGCACACATATAATTCTCTGAGAGGTAACACTAATGTCGGATAAATTATTCCAAAAGCGTAGTGTGAGAAAAAATGGAAACAACAACTAGGGATTAGGAAAGGTGTTATTGCTTAGGACCTGGTACTGGGACAGTTTAATATAAAACATGAAGAGAAAAATTGAAATATTTACCTCACAAAACAAAAGGAAATAATTTATGTTGTCCATTATGGACTGGCCAATATAAAATACTAAATTAGACAGGCAATTTGGATGAAGTTCAAGAAAAGTGGACAGGCAATTTCGAAAATCTAAGGAGCACTAAGAAACACAGTAAGCTTATGGATTTGAATGTAAGAAAAAAACATTAAAAAAAAAACTTCCGATTTACATACTTCATGTAACAGCATGGCCAAGCATGCTAAACCTGTCATGCAGATGGTTGAAAGCATACAGGTAAAAATATTGATAGTGCGTTTTTAAAAAATTCTTTTCTTTACCTCCTTTCACTAACCAGCTTATAAGATTTTCATGTATGCTTCCTTTCTCACAAATATCCTTCAGCAGGAAAAATACTGGTGTGTGCTGCATACATCAAAAGGAGTTTGCATTTTTCCTCCCCTTGCTTTCGATTAACTATCACAAGAAATTCTCATCTTGTATCATTTATTCTGCAGACAGGAAAATTCTTCATCCTTTAGAACAGAGTTGTGGGAATACCTGTTTCCCTGCATAAAGACTCTGCGCAGAACTGACAAACCTAAACATCTCAGGAGATGAAGAAAACTGTGAAACAATGAATTCACTGGTGATGTTAAGGGATGTAGAGGGTTCTACCTAAAGTTTTACAACTGTGTAATTATTTATTTCAGAAAAAATAGGCAGCTTAATGGCTATGAAACCGCCCCCCCCCACACTAAGCAACACGTATGCTTTTGTAGAAAAGAGAAGTAGTTTTCAAAAGAGAATTACTTCCCCCTGCCCCCCCCCAATCTATTCTTCATGTAGATTAAATCTTTTCTGTTTTCTGAAGTTTTCACAGTTACCTAAACACAGTTCTTATTCTGTAGGTTGACTGATCAATATAGCAAAGAGTCAGGTTAAACACAGAGGGAAAACCCCCCCCCAAAACTAGTTTAATACACCATGAAACTCCTGTGATGATTGAAAAAGAGACAAGGTAGATGCTGGTTCAGTGCAATAAGAAGTAGGTACAGAAAGCTAGATACTACTGTTATTTTAAGATTTCCTTTTGAATTTTCATTGCTTCCATTTGCAGACTTCTTCCTCCTATTTCACAGTATTGTGTTACATAAGCTGAATTGCACTAGAACTGCGGTCTATGACTGTGGGCATGATACATTCTGATTTATGCTTCTCTATGGAATTTAAGCCCCATCCCCATCCCTCAATTTATTAACTTCCCAGTCCTTGTCATCTGTGTGTTTGCCTTTAGAAGTCTGAGAGAATTAAAGGAAAAGCAAGTTTTACAGCCAACAATGTTTTAAATAACAAATACTTGTTTTGTAGCTGATCAAGAAAGTAAGGAAACCTGATAATCATTTTGCAGCATGAAAGAAACCAATCTCGGACCTGAAAAGGGTTGGTCTTTATTGTTTAGATTTTGCTGTTGGTTTTCTTCTGATACGTTTTTTTAACTCACAAAACAAGCTAAATCTATTCACCTGCAGAATTTTCTTGGTGGTTGCAAATAAAATGTTAAAAAATTTCTATGTGTTAAAGACAAATTCAATTCACATCAATAAGAAAAATATTAACAGCTCATGAAGAGATAAAGTATTCTCAATGAGTAAAAAAATCAATAAGTGAGGATTCATTATAAATTAACACCTCTTGCACAATAATTGGGTTGAAAAGAGGAACTGTATCAAGTGAGACCACAGCTAAGCAGATGAGACAGGACTAAGCTACTCCAATATGCAGTCTGAAATGTACTGTAGCTATAGGAAATACTTAAAGAGTGTGATTATATTTTGCAAGACTAAATACTTCTGTATCTATCTATAAAGCTGTCAGGATAAATTTGTGTCTAATATTAACAAATGCAGCACTAAATTCATATCATTACAGCAGTGCAAGCATGTAAGAGGCAAATCATGCAATCAATATTACAATGGCAAGCAATTAATGCAAATTACTGCATTTTCCATTTTCACCACACTTTTCCATGCAAAATAACTCCTCTGAGGATTTTGACTTACCTCTTGTGAGAAGCATCTCCAAAGTATGCATGTGAAAGAAATTCTTTTAAGTTTATGGACATTAACCATTTATTCCATCGTACAAAGAGCAGATAGTGTACAATAATGGAAACACGTGTCTGAGTCATAATGTGTTCCTCCAGTTGAGTGATTATATGACACAGTTTTGCTTTAATACATTCATCACTGTTAAAATTCAGAAGATTGTATTATGACTAGGTAATTTTTGGTCTAAGGGCAACCATGCAATCTCTGACAGGATGGGGTATCCCACGATACGCAGTGAGTCTTCAGTATTAATTTCCTGTTGCTTCACAACTAAGTGTTGGGCTATTGTTAGCTCATTAGTCTGTTGGCTATTACCTTATTTTTCCCATTTTGGCACCAGTCTCATACCAAATAATAAAATAGCCTTCCTGTGCCCCCAAAATAGAACTCCCACAGAGAGTTGAAAGTTTTAGCTTCCTTGCCACTGCTGCTGGTTTCAGGTAGCTTACATAATCAATATGTCTCCAAAATATAGGAAAATTCAGATCCAGATCAGGGTCTAAAGCCCTACTCAGGTTTATTTCTTATTTTGCTGATTTAGAAATCCTCATTTGATGGTTCTGATACATACCACCAGTTCTAGCACTCCAGTACTAGTTGAGTTTAAAGAATGCTTGAGTTGGGTGAAAGACACTGGAGTGTGGTTCTGAGCTCCACAGGAACTCATGTATCACAAAAATGGAGAAGAAGTGACAGCTTATCAGCTTCTAGGCCAAGCAGGGATGCCCATCATTTATTGAGCCTGGGCACACAGAGAAGAAGTCGTCCAACACAGACGTAAGTTTAATTCTTACAGCTGAGACACAAGGGCTCACAACTTCTGTTAAACTCTGAACATTGCAGAAGCTAGTCCAAGGCTTCACAGATCTGGTGTTACACACAGGACCTTTCTTTTCAGTTCACTCTGTAAAGGCTTGCAAGAAGAAGCTTCCAGCTCTTGCTGAATTAAGCAATGTGTAGGAGCTAGGAGAGGCTTCTCTTCAAGGATTTCTTCAAGATCTGTTTCTGACAGAGACAGCATCTATGCCTAGTTCTGACTTTGGAAGGGCTGATATCATGGAGCTATTCACTGTTTTGAAGGGAAAACCTTGATTCTACCAGGAACAGTGACAAGTGTGCAAGACCTGGTATTAAAGGAATCTCATTATGTAATTTTCCCCTTCTACCAATATTGAATATTAAAATGCATAAAGATGAAAGTTTTTTCACTGCGGCATGGCTGAAGGTCTTTTTATTTTTCCCCCATAAGACTGAGTTATTGAAAAACTCCTAACAATTAAGCATCTGTTTGATCTGCCTCTGTCACGATTGCTTCCTGTTCAGTCACATCAACTGCTTTACATTCAGGCTTCTGCTTGACCCCAAGGAACATTTGTGACAGAAGCATACAACTACAGAAAGGTTTTGTAGTTTGTGTTGCAACAGAGCTCAAAATATTGAAGACCATTTTTTTGAAGTCTCCATTATAGTTATGACAGATACCCTGAAAGCATTCAGAAGGTGAGTTCTGACTTGCCACAGAAGGTATAGAGGCATATAACAATAAAGCCTTGAAGTTCTCACTAGTATTGTTTTGTTCCCTAAATAAGGCACAGTAGCGATCACAGTTTTGGTTTCTTCATTTTATGTACTATAAACTCTACAACTGAAGTGGAATGTCACGAGGTATAACAAAAAATACGCAAGGGGATTACTATATCTAAGAAAATGCATGATTGCTGCAGGCTTGATTCAAAATCTTAGAGAAGATTTGGGAAAACTTTTCTCATATTTGACAGTATACAAGGATTCTGGCAGTATTATTAAAATCAGTTTGCAGCCACCACTGTTTTTTTTTTAATTGGCAACTGACTTTCAAAAGAGAATGGAAAGTGAGCCTACAAAGTAGATTACTTGAGTCCAATAAGGAAACATTCGCCAGCAGAGTATTATGAATATCTGCACAGGACAACCTAGATGGTCACTTTAGCAGAGGAAATAATTCAGCTACTGTACTAATACAAAAAAAAAAAAAAAAAAAANNAAAAAAAAAAAGAAAAAAAAGAAAAAAAATAGAATTTTTAGAGTTTAATTTAAAAAAAAAAATCGTAATTTTTATGATGTGTAGTAGACCAGACTCTTGCATTACTTATTCTAAAAAATCTACTTTTTGGATACCATTTTTCATTCCCTGATGGCATCCCAGGGAAAACAACATTGTTCTGTTCCACGAATATAATGGGAACTGAATGCTCTCTGTGCCAAGAACCTGTAATTATCTTACCATTGTTATTCATCAGTAAGCAAATTCTTTCCCTTTGTACAGTGGCTTTTGAAAAATATACTCTCTTTCTATTGTACCTTTAGCTTTCTAAAATATAATATTATAACACAGCACTGAAAAGTGGCACGCACTAAGCAACTGAAAAATGACACATTATGATAAAAAACAGTAAGAACCCAGTAAAACAGATTTTCAGCTATATCAGAAAGAGATCACTTTAGTGAAGATTCATGCTTTCTTGCCTTTTTTTCCCGTCTTTTCACTGCAAATCTTCACTTAAAAATCTTCAGAATATTTGTGATAAGGGCTATGTTAAAAGATAAATGTTCTACTCAAAGAACAATGCATGACAGTATTTTGGCTAAAATACCTCTCTAATTTGATTTAAATATGCATTATTTGGTTTTCAGGTCCTATGGTGTGGTGAACTTTTATAGAATTTGCCAGAAAATTTGTTACGGTTATTCTTTGTTAAATATTCAAAATCAAATTTCACTTTCCTAAATATGAACTATAACATATGAACATTGGGCAGCTTGATCACATTATGTCTTATATTATTTACAACTACATATTTTCAAACATGGGTTCTTGTATTTACATATACATTCTTTAAGTTAGACTACTTTACCACCTAACTAGGGTTCCTCAGATTTCTGACAAGAACAATGCAATTGCAGTAGCTGTAATGGGACCACAAAAGAGCAAACGTAGATACATGCATATGGCTCATTTTGAATACTGAAGGCAAATGGAATTCTGCTCTTGGCATTAATTTTCTGTACGTTAAGAGTACTATTACCAAGGTTTCATTACAACTGTAGTCAGAAGGGAATTATTTTGCAATTGGTTGATATATGAAAGTAAAAACAGATGTTATACAGGACCAAATTCTCAGCCACATAAAATTCAGACTGGAACAGCCAAATGTTCTGAGAGTAAAGAAGGAAAGCTTTAAGGTTCCCCCCAAAAAGTGTTTCTAATGGTTCTTTGACAGCACAACGACTACTAAAGCACATTAAAGGCTGCAGTAATGAATCCCTATCAACAGCTGCACTCCAAAGCCTGTGACATACTAGGTAGTGCTAAACCATGGGCAAATTCCCACCAAGTCTATGCTTCCTACACTCCCTTTGTCTGCCACAGCCCCTGTATCCACCACAGGCAACAAAAGTTATTGATCAGGCTTATTTTCTGCTATGTCAAGGGTATTGCACTGCATTAGCAAAGGCATCTTTGGAGTGATATGGGGGTCAAGGAACCGTTAAACAAAGGGAAAATCATACAATAAGAGAAAATAGGCATCAAGTGTCTAATGAAATATTTAATTGCAGTTTTTGCAATTTATGACAGGGATATTATCGAAATGGTATCAGTAGTAGCAGCTTAGTTTCTGTGACAGGGGAGATTTAAAGTAGCTCCCACTTGTTCCTATAGGTGGTTCCTATCTTTATGACTAAAGAAAAGAACTCTTCTCATTTGATTCCACATTTCTACCAGTCAATGTCCATCAGCACATGTGATGGACTGTTTTTATGGTGAAAACTGACTACACAGTTAAAGTAAAAATGTCACTACAGATAGCACAGATACATTTCAACACCTGCACATGAATATGTTGCAGCTAAATCAGAGACTTACAGAGAATCACATACTTCAAAGCAAAAAGGTGGAAAATTTGATTTATGTGAAAACAGCTTTTCCCATTCCCAGTAAGGATTTTTAACCTTCTTATCCACACAGTGAAATTAACAAATTGGAAAACCATTATAAATGATAACTTGCACTTAGGTTGCTTTGTGCAATAAAACTCTGTCATCCTGGATATCCAAAAGACTTTTCATAATACTGATAAAGTAAAAGACCAATAAACAACGCATACTAAGTCATGCCTGAGACTGGAAATATTGGCTAATACTGGAAATATTGAAAGAGCTATTCAGGATATTGAAAAACGAAGTAATTTTCATTTAGATGCCACTCTGGAAAACATAGTCCTTATTTTAAAATTTTCTAGCTGTAAACACTTATGGACTTAACTCACAATCACAATTCTCCTTGAATTCTCCTTGGCACGTAGGCCACAAAATGGAACACAAACTGTAGTTATTTTGGCAAAGTGACTACTTAATCTACTTGTGTTCATTTTTCTGCAGTTTAAAATAGAGCTTAAGATACTAAGTTCAGAATTAAGTCCCAAACTACATCACACCGCAGGACATTAAATTTTATTTCCCTTAAGTACACTAAGCTTTTAATCAATGAATCAATGGCATATTGTTAATAATACAGAGATAGAAGCATTTATGTCTATATTCTCCATAACCTATAATCTCTGCCTGGGATTCAGGACTAATGCAAAAGCACTGAACTCAACAGTCACACTTAAAAATTTAGTTGTTAAGTCCTGGTGACTGCCTGAGAGCTGATCATAACCATTAAATTGAGTGAAAAAATGTTCTGCACTGTGTAGTCCCTGACCCTATGCACCGAATGTCTTCCTCTTTAACCACTAAAAGAAGCCATGAATTTAATTTTTGACTGATATGATGCCTTTACACATTTTTAGCACTTCATTGTTTATTTTTCCAATTTGCTTTTAAAATATTTGCAATTTCTTTTTGCTTTACTACTTGATTTTAATATTAGAGAGCTGTACACTTCCGTGTGTTGAGGTAGAAATGGAACAAATTCTTTGAAGAAGCAAAAAGAAAAAAAAATAGATGGCATCTATTTGCCTTGATGTTACATGTCCCTCACATATACACCTCCCTCTCCATGAAAAAGCTCCAGTTGAAGAGAAAACATTTAAACTAGTTCACTGTACTTTGCCAATATATTCAAATATCCACAGATTAATAAATACTACATACTGAGGACTTATAGGAACTCTACCTGTATTCTACTTTAAAATGAACAATCAAAGGGGAAAAAAATCACAATAAACTTAGTCCTTCAAAAGCTGGGAAAAATGAAGGAGAGGAAAATGCCTTATTTCAGTCAGGGTTGACCAAGTGTTCTAGAAACATTTTGCTACCTGTTTTTTTGGATAAGATATAAATGTACAACATCACAGGACATGAGATTGTAGACTCAAAACAAACACTATCCAATTTCAAGAAAAAAAAAAATCCAAACAGTAATACAAGATAAGACACTTGGTATGTATCAAAATTGACGGTAGGACAAAGATACCAGTACTGTAAATATAAATTGGTGTTTTAGGCTATTAGTTTTCTATTTTAAACAAAGGAACTTCTTTCCTCCTGGACATATTGTACTGTCATTCCTTACATCTTTTAAATTCCAATGAATGGTTGTTGAACCAATATGATAAAATAAACCTTGTTAAAAACTTTGTGTGTGACTCATGGCATAGAGTATTGCAATTGCTGGTAAAACATTTAGGACAACCCTAAAAAAATCACTGAGAGCAACAACGGTGACAACCTTTAGCAAAACTTAACAGACCCAAAAAGAAATCCTTCAGAGTTCTGTTGTCAGTTTTCAGTGAGCATATTAAAAAGTATTGGGAGTTTTCCTAACATCTCAAGGCTTGCGAAAAAAACCAGACCAGATGCCAAAGTAGTAAGAAACCTAGGAATTATTTTCAAAGACACCCACAAAAGTCATTGTTAAACAAACAGATTTGAATTTCTGAAACATGACAAACACAATCAAATGTTATCCAAAATTACATTAGTATACGTACAAATGCATCTCATGCCATCACGCACATGCCGATGTTCACAGCCAGCACACTTCCACCCCGTGAATCCAGGCCTGCAAGTGCACTGTCCAGTGACAACGTCACAGGGGACAGGCAGGGAACCATATGGATCACACTCACACTCCTGGCAGGAGCCTCCTGGAATTTGTGGGTTTCCTGTGTAGCCAGAAGAACATCTAGACATTGCAAATACAAAACAAGATTTGGTCAGCTGAGATGCGGTGTACCACAATGAATACTTGGCAATATTGTAAACAAAATTTATATGGACATTCATGAACCATTGAAAAAAGATCTTTGGTACTTCATGACTTAGGGATAAATATTGCAAACTGTCCAACAAACTGATAATAACTTCTAACCAGGACATGTAACAGTCTGGATGGAGTGGGCACGCAAAACTGATTCCATATCTTTAACCGTTTTCAGTTAAACTTCTATTATACCACAAAAAAAACTTTCTTCGTTATCAATATTTGCCCTATAGACCTAGCCACTTGTATTTAGTATTAGAAGTGAAATCTCCTAGGAGATCATCTTAATCCCTCAGTGTTCCTATGGATGGGACAACAAACAGCTTCTGTTTAAGTTATTAATTTGCAATTTAGCATTAATGTGTTAATATGTAACTTTCTTTAACAGTCAGTGCCCATGAGGACACAGTAGTCACTAGAGCAAAGGGTAAGAGTGGCATCAACATACACTCTTAGCATGGTGTCTAATTTTAGATAAATTTTGTATTTTTCAATTTAACTTCAGAGGCCCACTGGAAAAAAACCCTCACAAATCAAAAAGTAAGACTAGGACAGTATTGGTGATGTCAATAACACTGATTATCAATTTACAGTAAGTGTACATAAAAACTGCCTATTTTGGCTGAGGTTTAAAAACATATAAAGAGGAAATAACTTATCCCAAGCATGTATCTGAACATTAGTAAATACATGCTTGTAGAATCAAAAAACATTCACCTCCTTCATGCCTATTCCGCATTTCATTGTCCCTCTTTCCTCTTTTCCCATTCACCCTACCTTTGACAGTACTGGCCTTCATATCCAGGTGGGCATGCAGTACACCGGTAATCACTTGGTCCTTCAGCAACACAAGTAGGACTAAAACTAAAACAAAAGCAAATAAAGAATTTTTTTCCACTCCATTGCATCATTTCACTTTAGTCAACTGTGCACAAGGGCCCATAGTAAGCTCCACTCTTAATAAAAATGGCAGCATTTTCTTATCTGCTTATAAAAACCTGTAGGAGATCCCTTCTTTCTATGAAGAATTTTGCAAATACCTTGCACAGTCTGGACAAATTCTCTAAGGGCTGTATCACAGGGGATGGGTTCAGCAACACCCCATGCTGTAGGCTTGTGAAATTGAACGGTACTGTCACTCACTGTGATCAAGAAAAGGAAGCACTGGGAAAAATGTGAAACCAAATATGAAGAAACTGAGCTAAAAACCATCCACCCTTTCCAGTTGGATTTACTTTTAGTTTGAATGAAAGGAGATAAACTAGGAAGTTTAAACTACTCTAGGTTAAGACACAAAGAGCGAAAAAGGCACAAAAATTGTAGCTGTGTGAATCTTCCAAAAAGGTAGCATCAGATGATCTTCTCGAGGAGGTATTGAAGAGAAAAAAATATTCTTCAGAGAAAAAAAAAACCTAAAAGCTATCTCCTTCATGATCACGGAGGGGTCTTATTCTAATCATAGAAGACACTAGTTTAAGTTTACTAAGTCACTTTACTAGTGTGTACCCATGGGGATTGTGCAAAGTAGCATTTTGTTGGAACACGAGTGTATTAAGTGCACGCAAAGGCAGTTAAAACAATAAAAAGTGTAGGTAGGGGAAGAGAAAGAGAACTAAATATTAAGATGGTGCAAAACTGTAAAACTCTTTCAGCTTTTTGTGGAAGAAGAACCAGAAAAGCACAGGGGTGGCTACTGGTGAGCCCAGAGCTCCTTCTTGGTACAGTACATCCTACTCTAACTTGCTTATAATGCATTAAATCAATAGTGCTTGAATAAGTATACAAAATTATGCCTTTGCAAAAAAGGTAAACAAATCGATCTATTACTCACAAGCTCGTTATCCAACACATTTTCAACTCTATAAAAATAGATTCATGCTAGGAAAAACTCATTCTTTCTGTTCTTTCTTTCCCCCCCCCTCCCCAGTTCATCATGTTGGAAGGTGACTGCTGATTGTACAGGAGTATAAA
Source organism: Oxyruncus cristatus (assembly GCA_013399855.1). Lineage (NCBI taxonomy): Eukaryota > Metazoa > Chordata > Aves > Passeriformes > Cotingidae > Oxyruncus > Oxyruncus cristatus. The sequence continues at coordinate 582,280 of VXAY01003849.1, read as the reverse complement.
CGCAGTATTTAACATTTTAGTGGAATTTCATACAATTCCATAAATAAAAATAATTGCACTATACCTTTCTCAAATACTATCATGTCAGTCATGACATAGTAAGCTAATGAGATAGCTCATTAGCTATCTGTATTTCATGTATATTACGATTACTTGACTACAATAGAATAGCTGCAGGTAAAGTTTTTTCCTTAATAGTATCTTGAAGAGCTTGAACTGACCTGCAAAAGATGCAAATCCAAGGTGTGATACTATTAGTTTCCACCTAATACTTTAGTTTTATGGAATGGACCGATCCTACTCTATCCATCTAGAAGTTAGGCTTGAAGTCTAAGTCAATTTTTCAGGCATCATCTATCAGCACAGGAAAGTGGAGATGCACAGACAGGCTTATACACACATTTGAAACATCTCCTTCCCTGCCCACTCTCCAGTGGTGTTTTCCTTCAGTTTTCAGTTGTGTGAGATGTACAGTCGTCTGTCCCCACATTCACTATACAGCTACCAAAGTTAGCTGCAGCTAACAGAAATCTCATCCCTGACATCTACAGACTTCTAAGTTAAGCTCTATAAAACACAAACAGTTCTGTTTCTGGACATGCTTCAGATCTGACTCCTAAGAAATTGGAAGACTATCTCATGACTAAGTGTATTTTCTAAATTCAGACCATGTGTCATTCTCTTATCTCCTATGAAGGTATGAAACAAAACAGTTCACTTCCACATGAGCATCACACAAAAGGCTGTGACAACATCCACAGCCAGGCAGGCTATATGGCTGCATGAGATATGGGCACTTTGTTTGCTCTTCCTCAGGCAGCTCAGCAATTTGAGTGTGCCCACAGGACACTTGAAGTGAGTTTATAAAAAAGGCGGAGAGCAACATTGTACATGGGTAGATAGTGATGAGACAATGGGGAATGGTTTTAAACTAAAAGGGAGGAGGTATAGATTAGGTGTTAGGAGGACATTCTTTACTCAGAGGGTGGTGATAGAACTGGCTGCCCAGAGAAGTGGTGGATGCCCCAACCTCTTGAAGTGCTCAAGGCCAGGATGCACGGGGCTTTGAGCAACTTGGTCAAGTGGAAGGGGGCCCTGCCTATGGCAGGGGGATTGGAGCTAATTCTTTAAGGTCCCTTCCAACCAAACCATCCTATGATTCTGTGACACATGCACTACCCAGGGTCCACACATTTTTCACCTGTAGAGCACTTCAGCGACACCCACCTGCTGTGTTTTATGTTGGCTTTTAGATAAGATACTGAAATGATCTCTGGAGCACAGTGTAGCAGCATGCCATAACCACTCAGGTGAAGAGCCCTGCTCATTTTCTGACCTGACACATATATTTCTGGGCAAGAAAAGATTCCTAAGACCCCCCTGAAAAAATAGGGTGGAATACTTTCAGCACTTCATAATGCCAGTTAGTAACAGAAAAAGTTTTTTCCAGTCTATTTGCCGATTTACAAAGCTGAGAAGCTTGGTTGATCTTGTTCTTTGCAACTTGAATGTCCTTTTTCATACTAATAGGTAGAACACATAATCAAGTTGTGACACCAAACACTCATGAAATGGGTACAACTCAGAAAAAACTTGCATTTAAGACAGCATTATAACTTTCTGAGATAAAGGTTATTTCTTTAAATACCTGGGATTTTAAAGTATTCTTAAAAATTCTTTCTGTGCATGAATGATCATGATGTCTTTAGCTAGTAATGTTTGAGAAAGGATTTCCCTCCTTCAAAATAAATCTGACACCAATCCAAAATGATAAAACAAAGAAGTAAGAAGAAAAAAACCCCAAACTCTCAACTATACTACTGAAATACTCACTAAAGCATCCTAAAGGCCAGACAAAGCACAGAAAAATGGTTTTACTTCCAGCTTTTCAAAAGAATCATGGAACACAAACTTTTTCAGAGCAGTATTACAGTAGGATGCCAAATATCACTAAGAGCTTCTCAACAAAACAAGAAACAAAGTGCTAAAACATCATCTGTTTCGAACACATGCAGAAGAACCACGGAAAGGCTCATCAGCATAAAGCAACCAATAAAATTTATGCTGCAATAACTATATTGGTTTTAAATTATTCTATCTTTCACAAATTGCGTAAAATTCATGTAACATTAAATAAGGAATCAATAAATTCCATAGTGGAGTAAGAAAGGCACTGTAACACACTTATACCAACATAAAGCATGAGCATAAGACTTTTTGCAGCTCTCTTGTGGCTATATAGTACTTGAATTCTGCTCTAGCTTCATTTATGAGAATATCTTTATAACACACATTCATTATCTTGAGTATTGCATTTTCTAGCACTTATTAATTTATTCATCACAGATTAGCAAGGGAGCAATTTCCCACTTTTAAAAGGAGATCAATTAGCAAAAGTAGATAAGAAATTTTTAGTATAGCTTCCATGAAACAATTTTCCTGTAGCCATCTGAAAAAAGGACACACTGAGCCCAGAACAAAGCTTTGTCTTGCTGGAAAGTTAATTCTGCATCTTAAGTTTGCTTACTTACTTGTTACTAGAAATGGGTAGGGGACAAGCACAAGGCTGGCAGTCATCCGGAGAGCCTTGGACAATGCCATAAAATCCTGGTGCACATCTCTCACAGTGGTGACCAGCAGTATTGTGCTGACAGTTCTGCAGAGGAAGGACACAGAATGAAAGCCATATTTGATAATTACAAGAAAGCAGATAAAATTTTGTTCCCAGCCTCAGGGATTCAAACTTACTTCAATACGTAATTTCACTCTCCCTGATATGATTCTCAGTGGGAATGCTTGCTTTAAGCATCTATCAAATGCCTGCCAAGTAATATGTGGGCTTAAAAGAAGAAAGAATAGAGGTCTGCAGCTAGCCAGATGTATCCTACAGAATGTCTTATCCCATTCATCCTTTCTTCCCTCCTTTGTTCCAGCCATTGAAGAAGGAGAAATAATTAAAATTCAATCTTACTGTATCAGGTCACACGTATTACTGCCTACAAGAGCAGCATTGTGTTTATTGTACATCGCATGATACATTGCTTCTTCAGTCTGCAGGTGTCTAGCTTTTCTTTTTACACAAATATTAATCTGGGGGAAAGGCACTGCTTAGTCTGAAATCTAGAAAACCAGAGCAGAAAACTTTAAAAGTTTGCTTTTATGAGCCTCCCTGAACTTTGACACTTAAGCTATTTAAGCAGAATTAGATTAAAATATCATCCTGTGTCTTTTTAGACCAGTTATACTACTTATGAATTTTACATTACAATTAACCTGGTGCTTAAGTTCAGAAGCATAATACCTGACAAATTGACGTTTCAGAGTCACACATAGTGCTGTGTCCATGACACTGACATACAACACAGGTGCCCAAGGACTGAGCAGATGTCCTTCCCACAGGTGGAGATGGAAGCCTGTAAAATCCTGGAGAGCATGACTACAATAAAAAAAGATGAAGAAGAAAACAGATCATTACAGAGTGGACTGGGTATGGGGAGCATTGCAAGCTCATCTTTCCAATCACCAGTTTTTACAAGTTGTGAAAAGAACCTGACAGGTTTCCAGCTGTGTTACAAGCAATATACAGTACTTTTACAGATAACAAGAGCCAGGCCTAATTGGATACAGGGCTGAAAAATCCCGGGAGCACTCCACTGGTACCAGGCTTTTATACAACAGTTTGAGAGATCTTTCATTCAGATGCAGCACACTTTTCTGTTCTCCATTTCTTCAGAAAAAGGTTTGTTTTCAAAATATTTTTTTTTGCATGGATTGTGGAGAGTAAGCATGATGATTCTGTTTCCTTCATCCTCGCTAAGCTTTTCAGGTTCGACAAGCTAGTATCTGCCTACAGACTACCTGATGGATAACAAGCAAAAGCCGAATGATAATAAACAAGAATATGGCTGCATGGCTGCATTATTTATAGCTATATAATTCAAAGACCATAAAAGTACAGAATTCAAAATGTTAAAGGTTTTCCATGTCTTGAGACTATCAGCCCCAAACCCAGTTTATCAATCACTCTCTCCTCTACCACAGCTTGGCAATAAAATTCTGAGAACAACCCCAAAATTACTGGCAAAGCTGACACATGCAAAATCAAACACTTTGATCTTTATTTCAGGCTTATTACTCAATTCTGTGAAAGTCACCACATAGCTCTCAGAAAGCTCACAGCCATGGCTGCATAAAAAACACAAACAGGAACATTTCGACAGCTGAGACCATTAGGAGTAAGAGCCTACAGAGAAGTCACTTGTCCCACGTATAAATCCCACCATCTAGTGGTGCCAGGAGCCTGTGAAGGCTGTAGGATGGAGTAATTTCCTACTGTTGACCACAACTTCTGCTTTTTGGAGAGAATGGGATTAGTACACTTTTCACACAGCAATAAAAGGGATGCAAAATAAAACAATGGAGAATTTGGAGTAAGTAACTTTTTGTGACCAAAAGCAGGATTCTTCGGAGAAGTACTAGCTGACATGCTAGATTTATTCATACACCTCCACTCTGACAGTTTTATAATTATTGCCAAAACCTCCAGGAGCCTAAATTATGGAAAAAGCATAAACACAATTATTTTCTTTAGAATCACAAAGAAAGAAATCTAACTCACTTCTGGTTTTCCTCTTTTATTTTGACTTAGACTACATTAAGTTCCCTGAAGCATAGAAACAGTCTATCTGCTTTTTCATGGTTTGTGAAGAATTCTAATTTAGATAAATAATCTCAAATGGAAGTAATTCTGTTTCTTACTACAATTTCCAGGGTTTTTTTCTCCTTCTCTATCCCCACAGGAGTCCTTGTCCAAACATGGTACAAAACACAGTTTTACAAGTTCTGAGTGACTTTAAAATCAAGTTATAAATATATGGAACATCCTCAAACAAAACTAATATCTGGGTTTTTTTTCTGATGCCATTAACACTCTTCTCACCTATTTTGATCAAAGCATTTCTCAGATGAAATGAAACACAGACAAAAGATAAAGTAGACTACATTTTTAATTACTAGTTTGGAAGTTTTTCAGAAGTAGCCATTAGGAAAACTCTTACCACTCCTTTTTCAGCATACTACCAGATTACCAAAAAAAAAAAAAAAAAGAAGAGGAAAAGGGGGGGGGGGAAAAAAAATGTCCCTTTTAATA
>VXAY01003849.1:425653-577125 GCA_013399855.1 Oxyruncus cristatus | reverse complement strand
AAAAAAAAAAAAAAAGGGCGCGGGGGAATATAAATGTCACTTCTAATAAAAACTGCTATGCACATAGTCTTCAAAATACAATTATACAGATAAAGCATATACCTTGTTAGCATTTGCTTAAAAAATGCCAGGGTATTAGATGCTTTTTTTTCCTGCTAAAATGAAATAAACCTTCACAGAACTCACCATAACCTTCACAGAGCACACTAAAAATAAACTAAGTTATGAGCATGTGAAGATCACACAATTAATCATGAAGTATGAAGGTTGCAATTGAGACATTTATTGCAGCCCCTGGTGGGTGTGAATTAAAATAAAGTTCTAATTACATTACCATATATTTTTCTTCAAAAATTCAATTTGCTACAGTAATTTAAAAAAAATCTGTAGTTATAAATGTTGGAGTCGATTAATTTCTCATGTATTTACACAATTCAGGTGTATGCTCTTACCGAAACACTGTGCAAAGAAAAATACTTCACTTGCTTCCTTCCACACATTTTCCATGAACTCACAGTTCCTGTTGACTCGTTTGCTGCATAACACAATTGTGTATAATATCTGAAGGGAGCACAGTTTTTACAGATGACAAGGCATCTTTCCCTTGATTTACGTCATTCAATTTTTCTCCCACTGCTAGTTTGGGGGAACCTTTACAAGATCCCCACTTAGTCAGGATGTCTGAGGCATTTGCAGAATACTCAAGGTCTTGCTCCTGCTACCTCCACCTAGCAATTGCAACCAATACATTTGGAATTGCTAGTGCTGTTTAAAAATGAAAACATGGTGTTTTGCACACAGAAAGACTGGAAGTCTCATCCTCAGGAGACAGACAGTCAAAAATATTAACGTCTATTCTGCAGTCAATGCAGAACATCTTAAACACTTTGTGTGGTATCTATCATAAAATACATTTTGCAAAAATCTAAGTCAGTTGATTCTCTATAAAACTTGGGTACTTTTGAAATATGTTATCTTCAGCCTGAAAATATTCACATAAGTAAAAAAAATAAACATGGTGCATGTATAAGGCGCACCAAGCCCACCAAGTTGAACAACATTTTCTCCCAGCATTCAATGAGTTAGAAATTTACTACTGCAATGGTATTATACCCCTATCTGTTCAAAGACGCTTGATCTGTCAGCCTTGATCTGTCAGTCACACAATTCAGCCTCAGAGATGCTGTCCCACTAAACCTCACTTTCCTTTATACTAAGTATTTGAGTCATCACCATGGTTTCAGTAGCACATTTGCCTACAGCAAAAAAAAAAAAAAATTCTTTGTGAGAGAAATACCTGAGAGAGAAAGTAAGTAATTAAGAGAGAGTTGTTGCCAGTTAAATGAATTCACACTCTAATTATCCCCATGTTACCAATGAATGGACCAGTGAAGGTAAAAAGACTTTTACTGGGAGTTAGGTTAGTACTGTACCTCACAAGACAAACCGGAATAACCCAATGGGCAGTCACATTTCTCTATCAGGTAAGCCTGAGGAGTCATCCCAGACACAGTGCCGCCTTCAGCAACTTCCAGTGTGATCTCAGAAATTCTGAAAAAAGGAGTAAACATCTCTAATGAGATTAGTCAAGCACTAATTTGAATCCAGCTAGTTAATAGCTAGCATGGGAGTAAACAGTCTTATTTGGCTGCTTGTAGGATTCTTGATCTACAGCAGACAACACAGTTTTTTGCATCTGCTAAGGAAACTACCAAGTTAACACCACCTCTGGTCTCATTTTCTGTCTTTAGGCAATAGTGTAACTAGCTAGCTCTCCAGTTTGATTCTATCTCTTTTTTTTTAATCTCTTTTCAGGCAAACTACTAACAAAAGTTCATATCTGATTCTTCATTTGGAGGTACTCATTAGGAAGCTGAAGTCACATACTAAATGCAGTTCCAATTCATGACTCTCAGGGGTACGGCAACAAAATTGTTCACTAAATGAGCTTGTAATGAGGTAACTATTTAAAAAAATAAAATCTATCCTCAGCAACTAAAGCAATCTAACAGGCTCTAGAACAGACTTCAAAGATATTGGACATTTGCCTTTTTAGCAAGAATTTTAAGATCTGTAGCCAGATATCCTTTTTTTCTTTCTTTAGGGTTATTTAGACATGTAACAAACCAATTCAAAGAAAACATGAAATCTTACTACAGAAGCATCTTCTGGTATCAGAAAGGGATATGCTTCTAACATTTTAACTTTCTAAACGTTTGATTGTACAATAATAATAGCCTTGCCTCCCAACCACTCCTTGTCTTTCCAGCATGAATGCTGTCCTGACAAATAGGGTTGAGTACATCACAAACAAAGGTGACTAATATAACATCTAATGAAATACACTTAATCCTAATGCACCCCAATGCTGTACGTTCAACTTACTTCTTTATTTTGGGGGTTTGTTAGTTTGTTTAAATGAATGCTATGTTCTGGAACACCTATTGCCTCTGAGAAATGAAAAGGGCAGAACAGTGTAAATTTTAAAGCTTCAGATATAATGCCAACCTAAGATAAAATGTCAAAGATCATCTGACTAACTAGCTGAATAAATGTCAATAATGCAGCTAGAGTCTATTCATTAAGTGTCTGAGCACAGGGCTAATGGAGAGGAGCTCACAGAACTGCTCATCTCCTTCTTATGCTTACAGTCTGTTCATCTACTCCCAGACGTTGATTACTGAGTGACTCAGCGACGGTCTTCTGCTCGTTGGCATATAGGCACCAATGTCAGGACGAATATAGGAAAAGCAAATGCCCACCACTGAACTAGAGGAGAGTTTTGTGATTGACCTTAGGTGACTAGACCCATGCATCTTGCTACCTTGTGTCAATATCAAAATCCCAAATCAGTCTAGTTTCTTAAACCCTGTGCTCTCTAAAGTAAGGGGTTCAGTGGAGCAAGAAAATTGGAAAAAAAAAAAAAAAATCAAGAAAACAAAGCCAGGTCAAAACAGATGACTGAAAATAAAGAGGGCAAAACCATTCAGATCTGATATGTCAATGTAAGCTTACATTGAAATCTCTGTACATTTAATGGCGGGGGGAATGAAATCTGCTCCCCCATCACGGCTGAGGCAAGGTTGAGAAACTGTTTACTGTCAAAAAGATGCATTTACATAACCATACATTCTAGGACTACAAACCTACCTGTTGTTTGTGTGTGAAAATGTTACTTAAGGAAGGTCTGGCTTGGTTGATTTTTGGCAACTGTCTATTAGGTAGCAGTCAAACAACTGTTACCTGATCACTGTCAGAAATATTGTAATAATTTCCAATCAAATTGAAAGCATACTTCTAATTCAAATGAATCTATTATCACAGCCCAGCTGCAACCCAAAATCTAATAAAAGCAATGTTTCCATTTAGAGTGGTGAATGTGAAAATGAGGGCAACAAAATGAGCAATAGTGGAGAAAAATGTTTGGGTTTGGATTCTGAGCAGAAACCTCCAAATCACTAGCAGTGCTGCAGCTTTGAAGCTGTAACATTAGCATTGCTGCTAAACTCTACAGCTAATACAATGCTAACACTAGAACTAAGCTATTTTTATGTTTCCAATTGCTGCTGCTACTTTGAGTTTTTATTTTAAAATGTTTTCCTGTTGTTTATCACTTACCTGCAGCTTTTAAACTTTGCAATTGAAATTAAACCACTATTAAAAACTTAAAAAAAAATACAAAACCACTTCATATATATATTTTCCTCCTCCCATCCACAGTTCCTTTTGCTTTATACTTTCCTTTAATGCAATCAGGTAGAAAGAGAAGCTTTACTAATTTACTACAAGTTTCCTTATTTGGAAAGCACAACACACTCTATTTAAAAAAATGTTATAAGTCACTTAATTCAAACATATGTTTAAATTTGAGCATAAATATTGTCCTTTAGAGGGTCTCAGCTTATTTTTAATAAAAGCTTTCTATTTTTATGCAAGGTAATATTCTACTAACCTTTAAAAACATTCTGGGGGATTTATATTTAGTCTTACGTAAAACTTTCACTGAAATCATTCAAAGTGCTACCTTGAAAAAAATAATAATCTGTTCCTGCTGTAGTCTACCTAAAGTCTCAGATGCCGTGTGGGAAATGTTATGTAACTAGACCATAAAAAACCATTGTAACATAACTGCCTCCAAAATCAAATATGGTATTATATGCAAGGTTATGACTTCAGGAGAGTTACAAGAAAGACCAGATGAACTCTTACCTAAGTCCTGCTGTCATAACATGTCACATTCTGAAAGGCCATGCTGTAAAAATATGTTCTGGTTCTTTAAGCGACACCTTGCAAACCTGCCCTGAAATTGAGAAGTCCTCCCCTGTTCTGATATATGCCTCCTTACTCTGTAGCCCTGATAAAACAGTGGTGTATTACAATGCAGGTCTAGTTCAGTCACAATAGTCACACACATCCCAGAACAAACCCAGGATTTTTGCTTTCATAAATTTCCTTGATGCTCGAGCTTAGACAGTATTCAGCTTTTGCTTCCACGGCTGAACCAGGATGTATACAGCATAAAGGCAAGGAAAGGGAGAAACAGACACAAAACACGAATATGCTTCTCGAATTTTCCACGTTGCACTGGAGTTACCTTCATAACTCTTTTCATGGGAACCCCCTGTGCTTGTAATACAATATCCTACATGGACTGTGCCAAAAATAAATTAAACCAATGTAAAATATTTATGGCATGTGTTATTAATATTTAGCATCTAGCCAGCACAAGCTGCACAAATACTTTTCAGTAAAATATATACTTTAAATAGATAATAGCAGAAACAATGACTATTTTCTGTCACAAGTTACTGCAAAGCTGCATGGTATTTTCCACTCCTAGTCACCCTCAAACTCCAAAGGCAAGGTTCTTACAGTCATATTTGTAATCTAAAAATCTGGAAGTAATTTTAGTCTATCACTTTTATGACAGAATCGTAAAAAGGACCTCTGGAGACCTTTGGAGTTTATCTCTGATTATTCCCACGTCCTTGCTAATAAATCTTGCTTGCAAAGGATATTGTGAATTCATTATACAGACTATTGCAGAAAGGTTTTAATAATCTGTTCTAGAACGTCTTTACCCCGACAAGTTTTTCTTTCATGTCTAATGTGAATCTTTCCTGCTGAAGTTTAAGTTCATTTTTGTTTTTGACTTCCCCACCATGGCAACAAAGAACACATTCTTCTCTTTCTCTCTGTGACATTTTAAGCATCTTAAGGCAATTTTTAGTTTCTAAACATATCTGGTTCTCCACATCTCTCACAGGTCATGTTTTTTAACCTGTGGTGATGTTCACTGATATCCTCCGAACACTTTAATAACTTTTTTCTTTAATTCCATTAACCAGAACTTGATGCTTAGGCTTTATTAGTGTTGGGGGAAGTAAAAGAGGTTGTTTTTTTTTTTTTTATTTTGCAGGTGATATTTCTTTATGCACACAGATAGAGTATTAGGATTTCTTAACAAAAATATCATTACTGTTCACCTGGTGATCTGTTGTAAACAGCAGACTCATCTTCAAAGAATAGGGAACTAAGCAGTTGTTCCTTGTTCAATTGACTGCTACTTTCTGTGTGAAATCTTATAGCTGACCTTTAGATTGCAGCAGATTTTTGTACTGTTCCAGTCATCTTGATGTCTGATGTCCACTCCAAATTTATTGTTATCTTTATTTCCTCATATAACTTATTAACTAATAGATTGAATAGAAGATGTTGAGTATACTTGACCCAAACATATTCTATTTCCCACCTGCAGGAGAAAAATCCTTTGTATACTAACACTTTTATTTAATTACAACATCATATTTTCATAAAATAGACATTTATTCAAAAAATACCCTGAATTTGTTTCAGAATGTGTGTGCTTACATATGTTTTCTGCTCTAGGAACCTGAAAATAGAGACTTCATTTGCCTATTGTGATTTAAATTTTCTATTGAATTAAACTTCCCTCTCCTATGTCTTCTGCTATGCTGAACGCTAACTCCTTCTGTTGTTTCTTCTCAGCAATGGCTTATAGCTGATGTTATAAATACAAATGCTGTTGGAAATAACTGGGAGGTCTAGAAGGTTATCTGTGACTACTGCAATATTTCAGACCACTGCATGAAATAGTTACCTGCTCTGCCTCATGATATTGCCATGAGTCGCCTTAATAAGAATGTAATGAACATCATACAACACATTCATGAAGTCTTCCCGGGATACAGCTCTACTTGGTCTTGAGTCATCTCCATAAGGCTTCCAGGCGAAATCTGTCTGAGACATTGTCCTGTTGATACCTGAGTCATCATGATAATATTCCCAGGGCACAGTGTTTCTGACTCTTCGGTCATCACCATAATATTCCCATTCATGCTGTAAGACAGAAATGCAAAACCAGATTATTAACAGTATTCAAAAGAACAGGGTGCTTAAGTTTTGGAGTAAAAAAAGCAGATGGAAATGAGATTTACCTCTGTCATCTCTATCTCATGCCTGGTTAGTTGCCCAATCAGAGGGGCAGCCATGTGCCGGACAATAATTCTTGTATGAGTAGGAGGCCCACCTCTTATGATGACTTGTGGATAGTAAGTAGTAAAACCTGTCTCTTCCCGTGCTTCAAAGTAGATGGCATATTTCAGTTTCCCTCCATAAGCAGTCAGCTAAGAATGCACAAAAAGAAATCTTAATTTTCAGTTATATAGAAATAAATTCCTGGGAAGGAGCTAGATGCACTCTGCACCCATGTGCAGCCTGATGAATGCATACATGGTGCAAAATAGCAGTACGTGCTTGTGGAGCTATCTGGGGAAAAGGGCTGTGTTCAAAAACACCCATCAACAATTCGTTATTGTACTACACTAAAAGCAATCTGTTATCTATTTCTTTGTATGTGCCTCGGTGTTCCCCAAAATTTGCGTTTAAGGAAAGAAACATCTAAAACTTCCCAAGCCAAAACAAGAAATATCAAAAGTGCAAAATAAATCATCACAGAGGTGCATAACAACATCCAAAGGGAGGGTTATTTTCAATAATTTTCTCCTGTGTAACTTACAAAGATCAGACACTTCTGGTTTAAAATTGAGATAAACAAAAAATTGCAAGAGAGTTATATTAAATATTATGCAGCTTATTTTTTCAAATAACATTTTTATGAGAAAATCTATCCTGTGGAAAAATATTACATATTAATATCTGTAAATATCTATGTTAAATACTGTTTGTATTACTTTATGAATTTCCATGATAACAGAGCAAATAATTTTTAATAATGGAATAGCATTTATTTTCTTTTGTAGTAGCTTCCACTGTGTGATGACCTGCTCATTGCAAGGAATAAAAGGCACTGTAAAATAGAAATATAAGACTAAAAAAAAAGGAAATCCATGTCAGTATTCTGTGGAATTTTAGGTTTACCTTTCGTCCCTCAAACTGCTCTGGAAGTCTCCAGTAAACAGGCTCTGACCGAAGATCCTGCATCACCTGTTCTATATTTGCTACTATTTCAGGAGGCTGGAATGCAATCCCTGAAAGAGTGCTGCGCTGAAGCTTTTCATCCACCAGTGGCAGAACCATTTGCTCTGGCTTCAAGGTCACCTATGCATAGTCAAAAATATTGAGAAGAAAATTAACTCTATTTTCCCGCATGAATTGTTAGCCTTTAAATTCTACCTCTTAATTTCATATCATGCGCAATTTGTCACAAAGCAGTCTTGCTACTCCTTCAGGTATAAACAGTGCTAATAATGGCTTTCCTGTTGAGCCTTTTCGCACCTTGTCCTCATGTTAACAAAAAATGTAGTAGCACTGGTTAAAATAGTTTAATCAGCAAGTGATTCCATTAATTTTATCAGAGTGATTTTCATAGTCCTATTTCAGTCTCTGTCCTCTTCTGTTCAGATTGTGAGACACGTACCTTACAAAGAAGCATAGTTCTCACCACCACTCATTATACATCACCGGTGCTGTGGAACACAGTGCCTGATCCCTTGACACTTCTATGCAATATTCAAAGCTAAATATTTTCGAGGCAATGTGCAGAGAGTGGGAGCTCAGTGAGGGTTTCTGCAACTCTAAATTCAGATTTAATGAAAAATACAAGGATGCCACTTATATGCTTATAATTTTCTTAGACTTGTTGACAGAGTCTCAATAGCATTATATTGAAATCATTATTCTGATCAAAAACTGTGATTAGAGTCTTAGCAATTCTGTGCCAATGGAAGTATCACAGGGAGTATGTGAACAGATGCAAAGGGCTGGTATAAAAGGGTTTTGCTTCTCCCAAAGAGTGCTTCTCCCAAGAGCCTTTGCTTAATGCAAAGGGCTTTGCTTCTCCCAAAGAGTGAGGAAAACAAAGAAAACAAATGCAGAGTCATATCTCTAACAGTCATCCCATCAACAGGCTGGTCATGAGACAGGAGACAGGTAATGACAAATCAGCCAAGTCCTGTACTGTACTTCCAGTATCCTGGTATTTCCATTTACAGCAGCATCTAGTGACTGATCAGACATGGAAGCATTCCTAACATTTCTAGTCCTAAGTGAGATTTACTGTTTAATACTTTAGACATCAAGAAAGGGGTCAACACATTTGAATTTCAGATTAGCCATGCCTTATTGTCATATAAGACAGGATTTGCTTGTTTAAGCAAGTGTAACACCATTTGAAGCACCTGAAAATAGCTGAAATAGCCACTATCAGTTGGCAGAACACCAAAAACTAGATGAGACATAATCATACTCTCCTTTAGATACAAGTACAAATAAAAAAGGAAGTTAATCAAGAGAAACAAAATAATCAGGAGGTTTAAACTGTTTATGGTTTGTGCTGCCATAAAGGTCAAAGCACAATTATCCAGAACTGCTGCTGTCATGGAATTTGATTAAATTTTATAACTTGCCAGTCTTCTACAGCCTTCCATCTCCAGTCTAGCAATGTATGATGGGCAAAACAGAAATAATGAGAACAACTGGGTCAGATCATAATAAATCACTTCATCCACTGGGAGGGGAAAGAGGTGCTACTGGATTGAACAATGAAGGGGAGAATAAGTTGTATTCGTATTACATTAAGCAAGAAACATTAACTTGATTTCAGCCTAAAGTTTCCTTATCCAACTGATGCTTATACTTGACAAGTCGAGCTTTGGCTGATTTGCATTAGGTAGACATTGGTTCAATGGCCAACATGTTTTTAAGCAGATATATGACTGACCATACATGGGGACAAAACTAATCTTTTTCCATTAGAAATCGCTCCTCCAGAATGTAACTGAGGAGCTGGCACAGCAGTGACAGGCAGCAGCAGTCTCAATGTGTTTTGTGCTTGTACAGATAAATGGAGACATCCAGTCTGCCTTATTTGTCAGTCCAGCATAGGCCTTAAGGCCCTCTTCCACAAACAAATGGAGAGTTCTTTGTTTGCTTTGATGAATTATAACCTTCCATTCTTGAATTTAAATACAGTTTCAATAATTTTTTTTAATTAAAACCAAACCAAAACCAAAAATCAACAAAACCCCCCAAACAACAACACCAAAACAGCAAAACCAACAATGAAAATAAACAGATTAATTGAACTATGGGAAATTTATGCTGCACAACAAGCATCTGTGACCCTTGAATACACCTGGGTAAACTGTGTATCATGTACCAGGGATTATGTTGCAATGCATTGTACTGCATAATTTCCCCACACGAGTAGCTTGCCCTTTCTTGGGGCTTAATAGCTTTACTTTGGCTTGACATCAGCTATCCTATCACTCATTTTCTTACCTACTTATTTACTTTTAATGTCTTGACCCTGACTGTCTAATGGAACATATCGCTCTCACCACCTCTCAAAGTATAAAGAGGAAAATGATTGCTTAAATGTTTGACCATTTTCTAGCTACCTCTCAGTGCCTGACTAGAGTATGCCAGCAGGAAACAACATTATCGCATTACATGGCTCAGCAGTTTCCTACTCACCCACATACGGATCAGCCCCGTTGCTTCACTGCACTGTGTAGTCAGGCCAAAGCAATAGCAACTGCTGCAGCCAAGTGGGTTTCTGGCAGAGAGACCAAATGTACCAGACTTGCACCTGTCACAGTGGACACCGTCCACATTAACCTGGAAGAGAGAGAACGTTTAAAAAAGGGGGGGGCGAGAGGGGAAGGGAAAAAAAAAAAGGCAAATTTTATTTTAAGGTAGCAAGAGAAAAAGAAAATCATGCAGTGATGACAATAACAGAGTGCAGAAAGAAATAATAAGAGTTAAGAAATATTCAAGGAACTTTTCAGTTTCTTATCACGTGTGTATGTAAACATATGTAATTAATGTAATTAAGGGATTAGCATTTGTATACACAGAGTAGCTCTGAGCAATGGATGCTGGCTTCACACCGACATTTGTAAGCACAGTAAAATTAAATGGCACTTTGGGCATGACACGCTCAATAACTGATTGATAAGATAAGAAAAATAAGTTGTTCTGAAATTGCCTGTGTTAATCAAGCCTTCTTAATAGGAATTAGCATTGACATGTTCAGATATTTAAGGTACAGCACTAAATGTTCTTGCTGAGAAATGTATTTTAATGGAAATTCTGCAGAGAAAAGCTTTCCCCTCTTCATGACTGTTTTCCACATCATTGAACAGTATTAACAAGGCTGAAATGTTTCACTGTTGTAATGTCAATGCTTTTATTCTCATTTTTCAATTAGTCCAAATAAAAAGCTATTCCAGATAGGGGAGATACACAATAATTTATGCAGAACCTTTTAAAACCATTTCTATACCGAGACCAAGGTATTTAAAAAGAAAAGAAAATCACCAGTATGAAAGTACTGGTTGGTTTTTCCCCCACGCACACCTTTTTTTTTTTAATCTTGAGAGTAATGTGAAGAAGACAATCTAAAAAACAAATTAAACTTTCCAAAGCTTATATAGGAAACCAACATTATCCCTCAGGATTTACCATTTTTAACCCTCATTTCCACATGTAACTCTATCAACAGATGTGCCTATGCTGTATTTAGCTTAGATGTTGCTGCTTTTTCTCAGAGCTGACAATGAGGCTCCTGAGTCTTTGAAAGCTCATTTCTGCAGTTGTAACAGCAGATTTAAATGGGAATGATTACCATTTTCTAGAAGTCTAGTTTCTTTAATATATATCTCTTTCAAAAAAGTTATACAAAATGTTAACCAATGCTAGATTTAAATTTAACCTTAGATATAAATTCCAAGGAAAAAACACTGACTTCATTCAGTATTATTTGTCCGTTTTGTGTCATAAAAGGTGATTTTTACTTGCTTTGAATTTTGTTTCATGTCAATTTCAGTTCTATAACATTAATCATCAGCTAAATATATACTGTTGATTTCCACTCACAGAAACATAAAAACGACTATATTAGCCTTAAAAGAATCAACAAAGAAACACTTCCATCTAAAAATACCATCAACCACCCTTCTTTCTACTTGGTTCTTACAGGAGCTACAAGAAAGACGATGAGCCAGAGAAGTTGTGGAGTCTCCTCTGGAGTTATTCAAAAGCCATCTGGACGCAATCCTGAGTAACGTGCTCTAGGGGACCCTGCTTGAGCAGGGAGGTTGGACTAGATGACCTCGAGTGGTCCCTTTCAATCTGACACATTCAGTGACTCTGTGACATACTGGACCTAATCCAGATATGGAGCACCAAGATAGTTAGAGGGGCTGGAGCTTATCATGTATCCTGAGAGGCTGAAAGAATTGAGATACTTCAACTTCTCCATGTCAAAGGCTGACACAGGGCAAATAGCGCTGAGTTTTACTAAGACAGTCCATGTGATCAACTCACTTCAATTTTTTATGCACAGAGGTTGTGAAATCCCTCTCCATCCTTGGAATTACTGCCTCAGTAGCATCTTTCAAAACAGGCACTGGACTAGGTGACCTCAACAGGTCACTTCCAACTTATTTTGCTCTACAGCTCTTCCACTTAGTCTTTAAACTCAGAATTAAGTGACTGGTGCTCATTTAACAAAATAATTACCTGGCAATTCAACAATCTAAATTCATTCTTCCATTTTACTAGCTCTTTGTGTCAATACAGACCTAAAGAAGAAAAATGAATCAATGTCATTTTGACCTCTCTAGAGGTCACTTTTAAAAGCCTCCTCCTTGAAGTGAGACTATCACCAATACTTGATCAGCTTACCCATGCCTCTTTCTAGTTAGTTCTTGAAAATGTCCAAGAATGGGTATTTCACAATGTTTCTGGATAATCTCTTCCAATGCTGCATAACCCTGATTTTTTTTTCTAATGTCCAACTCAAAATTCCTAAGCTGCCATTTGCAGCTGCCACCCCTTGTTGCATCTTTTGTCACCATAAGAAAAAGTCTGAGTGGTAATCCTCAGAGGAAAAGCGCAATATAAACCAACCCTATACTCTCCTTCTAAATCCTGCCTACTGAGCTGGAGGCATTGAGCATACTACCACTCCCAAACTGTACTGATTCTTGAGGTCATTCCTCTCCAATTCATGACCTTTCCATTTTCCCAGTCATCAAGCTTTTCAAGTATCCTCTAGACTATAATTCTACCGTTCAGCATGTCAACATTTCTACCTCTTTCAAATCAGCAGTATTCTCAAATGTGCTAATCAGGAATTCTGTCATCTGTGGTGATGAAGGTATTGGCTCTGGGGTACTCTCCTGCTGGCTACCAACTGCATGTCAAACCACCAATTATTGTTGTTTAAGCCATCAATCCAGTCAATTTTCAAACCACCTAAGTGTGCTGCTCTTCCAAGAACAATTCCAAATAAGAATGCTGTGGATGGTGATGCCAAAAGTCTTTGCATTAGTGATCCTGAACTAGATGCAGTCTACTCAGAAGAGATACTACTGCAGTGAATTTTAACTCCCTCTAAGACAATGTACTTTGAACTAGCACTGTGGCATACTGCGATTACTGATGTGTTCGCTTTTATTTTGCCCAATATCTGAACAGGAATTGTATTATGGGGATAAACTGGCAACAGTTCTCTAAGAACAGAAAGAAATTCAAACTAAGAAAAAAGCTTGAGAGGATGCTATCCTGGCAAGTGCCTGTATGTGAAAAAGCAACTGACAAGCATTTAAGGCTTTCCTTGTGTTGGACTCCTCCCACAGCAGTTAGCAAATGCACCATGAAAACCAAGGAGATTTGTCTGCATGTATTGTTGGAATAAGTAAGTACAAAGGTCAATAAATTTTGGAGTACACTTCTCAGCAGCTATAAAATCAGTTTACAACCTTCATTGCCCTACCTTGCAGCTGCATTGGCCGGTATGATCAATGCATGAGCACTTCCCCTCTGTATCACAGCTCTGTGGATCAGTCCCAGCCAGAAAGCACTGACAAGCAACACAATGTGGATAATTCCAGTAGCCCAACCTGCACTCAGTGCATTTATCCCCAGAGAATTCAGGACGGCAGAAGCAACAGCCTGTATTTAAGTCACATTGAGAACTTAGGGCTCCAACAAGGCTGCAGTCACAGGGCTAAAAAGGAGAGAAACAAGGAGACAATTGTAATTGTGCCTTGAAAAAAAAAAAAAAACAACCCAAAACAAAACAAAAAAACTCCAACACCAACTAAAACCAAAACCCAACCAAATAGCAATTCATCTCCTTCAAGTATCTGTAAATAAAGCACACCAATTAATTTCCACTGTCTAAAAGTAACATATCTAAATTATAAGGAGAGTAATTTATTTTTACTCAACAAGGGTCAAGCATATACACTAAATACATTTACAATACTGGTAGTTTTTTTCCAGTAGGTTTTTTCAACAGATATAACTTATCATTGATAAGTTAGGCAGTGAAAACAAATAAATCTCAAAGTGTCAAGGACATTAGGATACTTTGGGGACAAAATTAACTTGCAAACTACAGACACTCTCTAAAAAGCATTTGATATGTAAATTCTTTGCAGGCATATTGAGACCATTTTCTTAAAACTGGAATTGCTCAGGGGCAATTGGTTTAGTAGCTCCAGAGGAATCTAGTTCAATGTTTATTAGTCATCCATCAGACAGGTGTCTTTGTACAAAAAAGACTCGTAGATGACAGCAGTTTACACAGTAAGGGCTAGAGATTTAGTCATGCAGTATACTGGGAAGTAAACTTGCTCAGAGAATGAGACTTGCGCAGGCAGGGAAGGATAGAAATAGGTGATTTGCCAGGGGGTCTAGATATTGAATACATAATGAAGTAGTAGGGAAAACTGCAGACTTCCAAGGAACAGAAGAATCCCCCAGTGCTATTACTGTTGACTGCACTGCAAAGTTAGCACAGGACACTGGCTGCAATCACTGGCGTGACCAGAATCTCATATGGAGGAGTTCAGCTTACAGAAGCAAACTCTGTGCCAGTAGTATAGGTTACCACAGTAACTGACATGGATAGATTTGCTAAAATTACAGACACAGAGCTGAAAAAGAAAAGAAGAAAATGTGGATTCAGTTTCTAAGCAAAATTGTTTATCACATGACTACTTAGAGCATCTTTCTTCTGATCTGAAAAGACCATACATAAAGAAGGTGAATATTTACAGGAAACATTCAAATGCAATCTTTACTGAATGCCAGATGAGCAATTTAACCACTGGTTAAATGCTAGGCTGCTAGACTACTCCCTAACCTAAAAAATAAAACCTTCTGACAGAAAGACCTTTATACTACAAGAGATATGTGAACATAATGCTTAGAAGGCAAATTCTTTGCCATACTCTGAAATAGCTTGGTGTGCAATATCAAAACCTAAATTACCATCAGGTGCTACATTTGTTTTTGCAGTTGTATGCAATGCTCTCTACCCCTGAGTTAAAAGAGCCTTGGAAAACTTCTACGAAAACTGCAAGCAGGAGATTCACATCTTACTCTGCAGAAATTAGCTGCAACATACTGAAAGAGACAGGGGCTGATAGATCATTATTAATTTAGACGGTACCATGGAACTGTCATACTAATGTGCTCACATAAAAAACAATCAGAGAATATATTCCAGAGCTCAAACAGAGGTCTTCAACCTCATTAGGTTGGTTTTAGAAGCCAAGAGTCTATATCACAGCAGCACAGCAGAGGTTTCACAGGATTTTTTCGTACATACAAAAAGGAAATCATTCTTGACAACTGCTCTGCAGCCTGAGCTACATGACAAACAGCCTTTCAAGAAAAAGCATTAATGGTGTATGACTATGTTCAGACAAGATATAGTTTTTGGATGAATTGTAGCAGTACTATAAATCCCTCATCATCAATTAGCATAGAAGAGAGGAGAAGGCTTTGGGACTTTGCACAATGTCCACTGTCACCAACTTTCAACCTTAGCCGAATACTGCTCCCCTCAACTCAAGAGCACTAACAACAACTTTTATGGCCTCCTTGACGTTCTATCATTATTTTCCTGTTTCTTCTCCCTTCAGATTCTTTTAACTTTGGTCAAGTATTGTGATAAAAGGGTTTAAAGGCTAATGAAAAGGTTTATTATCCCTTTCAGAACAGAGAAAGAATGAGTTATTTACAATTAGGGTGGATGTTTCTTTTCTTCCCTCTTTGATGTCTTTTATGCACTAATGGAAGCCCGTCTCAAGCAGACTTTGAGTACAAATTCCCAGTGGTATCACCATTAAGACTAAAGTAAATTTGTTCCAGAAAAGCACTGTCAATTACCTGTTAACATACATCTACATACATTGTTCAATACTCTGGTAATCTCCTCAATCACTTTAAACACAGTTGTAATAAAATAAAACCAGTTTCAAGCAGGACACTGACTCAGCAAGACAGCAGAATCAACAGGGTGTTTTGTGTTACAGGCTGCATATCTGAGACAAAAGATCTGTAGTGCTCAGTAACAGATCACCAACCTTTACATCACCGTCTGACACCAATACTTGCAATGCAGAAACAAAACGTGATTTACAAACCAAGAATTGTGTTCCAGCTATAAATTGTTGTGAAAAAAGTAACGCACACAGAGAAAATAGAAATCCACTCACCTTGCAGCCACTGACAATGCTGTGGCCCCAGTAATTCGGTGCGCATTTGTCACACATCTCTCCAACAGTATTGGGAGGGCAGATACAGCGGCCACTGATGGGATCGCAGTTATTACCAAAACGTGAACACTCACAGGCTTCATGGATGACAGATAAAAAATAAAGCAGAGGAAAAATTAGCTCTTTATGTGACACCTGGAGAGCAGACCCAAACAGGGTTAGGATCATTCCTTTACTGTATAGTAAACTCTCAGTTATCTGTGGATACAGTGGGGTAGGAAAGGTAGGGTAAACCCAAACAAAACAATAACCAGTAGCAATGGAACACAGGTTAACTGAGGTTGAAGTAACTGCAATGAAAACAGAATGGGAAAAATAAAAGCACCAACTGCCGAAGAGCAGAGACTTCTGACACTGTGCACTCTTGTGACATAGCTGCAGGAGTGCTGCTGTACAATTTCCGGACCCATGCTGTCTCCTGCGAGAAGCCACCTGAGCCATCTATGCAGGGAACTGCAGTGTGTTTAACATCTTACAGACCAATCTGAGCCAACCTCCTGAAATTTCTGCTGGTCTAAAGAGACTTCTTTTAAATGGCAAAAGAGGTGTTTCAGTTTCTTTTTCCATTTCTATTCCTTCTCAGATTACATGTCCTCTGCCTTGGGAGGATGTAAACAAGTTGATGTTTCCTCTCCATGGGAAACTGGGATTCTTTGCAGATTATATTAAATTAAAAATACTTTCGGTTTGAAAGTGGTTCCAGAAGTGGTCTTTGCTCTTAAATGATTATTAAGAGAACAACTCATTACTGGAAAATACAAATTCAAGGTATGTAAGTGATAAGTAGTTATGGGGCACAAGACACCTCAGTGACTGAAGGAGCAGAACTGGTGTATGGTTATTTTCATATCCACCATCCACATTACCCCTGAGGTCAGAGAAAGAACATCATAAGCAAACTGTGACTCTCTGAGCCATAATCTGTTCCTTGGGGTGTTTCAAGGGCAGTGTAACTTTGTTACTGAGGGCTTCATTTATGATCATTGCCTTTACTGTATGAAATACCTCAGTTCAGAGTTAAACAAGAAAACAAGAGATGTGCAAAGATAGAACTCATGTCTATAGTTCAGATAAGAAGTTGGCTTTTTTTTTTCCCCACCAATGCTTTCAAAATAAGGTAATTCTTGCAAAGAAGACAGCAAGTTTTGCCTCCATCATGCCAGAACAGGATGTGTTGCATGCTACTTCAAATCTTTTGACACACTGGAGCTTGAGGATGCTTCAGAATATAGCTGACTGGGAGACGGAGGCTTTCGGATGTGACTTCTATGGGCTTCCAGGTCGTAAAGAATATTGGCTTAAAAGACATGGAGGGGAAAAAGGAGATAGACCAATCTTTTTTTCATTTTTACTTTTATCATTATCAAAAAAGAAAGAGGGAAAAAATACAACACATTTGTTGCAAGCAATAGTGAAACAGAAATTTCTTTGTATCTTTGCTGCTAGAATGTCAACACTGATGATGCTTTAGGGTTTATTTTATGATTTATGGGTTTTCATTGCACAAGCAAAAAATCAAATTATATTCCTTCTGGATAAATGCTAGATAAAAGGGGTCCAATATTTCATTTGATACTTAACTGACACAATGGAAATAATTTTTCTGTACCTTTCTTTCTAGCACATTTTGATATATTTTATTAAATTTCTGATTTTCTTTGTGATTCATAATTTAATTTCTTATTTTTTGTCATTTGAAAGAATATATAAGAAGCCTACCAAAAATAAGTGGGGAAAAACAGCATGTTGAA
Source organism: Oxyruncus cristatus (assembly GCA_013399855.1). Lineage (NCBI taxonomy): Eukaryota > Metazoa > Chordata > Aves > Passeriformes > Cotingidae > Oxyruncus > Oxyruncus cristatus. Next base: position 559,313 of record VXAY01003849.1, on the reverse strand, counting down.
AACAGAATTCCTCTCCATCTGTTCTATTTACTTAGGAACTTTTAAAAATCTGAATGTTCTGAATATCTTGAGCTGTTGCTGTTATTTTAAACAGCTGATGATCACAGGCTGACACATTTCTATTTAAAATGTTGCATGGATTTACTCTGTCATTTCGAAGTTTGCCAAGAGAGCAACTAAAATTTTAATGGGAAATCTTATTAATAGCCCTCTCATTTCCCTTCCCCAACTGTATGAAGTTAACACCACTTTGTGTTTCATAATTGTGATGTACTTTTAAACTGTGAACTGTTAGAAAAAGAGGTTAACCATAAAGACAAATTATAGTATTTTTTCCCCTCTGTATACGTGCTAAAGGCTTTAGGACTGCAGTTAGGATTTGCATTTTATTTCAAGCTCTTTTCATCAGTGAGCCTGGGAACCAATCTTTCCCTTTTCCAAGCTGCCAATGCGTTTGCACTTTTCAAGGCAGTTCCCCTTTTGAACATGGGAAACAATATCATAGAACAACATATTCAAACATATTCTATAATCCAGCCTGTCTCAAGGTTTATTCACACTATAGATAAAACTGAAATTTGCTGCACAAATGTGGGTCTCAAGGCCTTAATGCTCTGTCCAGAAAAAAAGGGGAGTATAAAAAGGCAGAGAGCTTGTCTTGATGCTTCTGCTGCCATTCTGGATAGGAAAGGAGGAAGAACAGATTACTGGACATGGTGAATTCTGCTTTGGGGAAGAATACAGTTTATGCCTGAAGAATAATAGCAGCATTCTGGCATTCCAGCAGTCAGTCACACTAGACAACCAGCTATGTCTCCTGTGATCACACCTAAATGAGTCTATGAGACCTTAAAAACACAGTTCTACTAGCCAAGATGGATATTTTCCTGTGAAGAAACCTATCAATTAGGGGTTTTTTGACATAGCAGTTTGTACTACTTCAGGGATAGGAAGCATCCATTTCAGTTTTTGACCTGATGTCCAAAAGGGTAAAAAATAAATGTAAAGAAGTGGTTGGATATATTTATGTCCAATGCTAGAGTTTCAGCATCTAGAAAAGCAGAGTTTTCATGTGTTTACACAAGGGACATAGCAGACAGATTTACCTGAAGATACTTCTGTACACAAAAAGTATACAAGCAAGCAAGAAACTAAATATTACTGTACAGAAAAGGATTGCATTAATAAAAAAGATTTGGGATAAAACTAGAAGCAAAGGGAGGTTGTGTTTTTGTTTTCCCTTCAAGCTGATGTGATTTGGCAAGAATTTTAAGCAGACTTCTATGATACCCTTAATGTAATTAAATTATAGGAAATTCATAGAATTTTTTGGCAGACAGTACTTGGAGTAAAAGACATCCCTGTTCCTTCTAAACGTAGTAGATTAGCCATAAACTGACCATAAAATGGCAGAAATTACTCATGTCTTTTGTTCTTGCCAATCACCACCCTTGCCAACTGACTGATTTACAAGGCTGTCTATGAACATACCTAGCTGTCAGGAAAATTTGTTAGGCAATCCAAAACCAGCCAAACTAGAATCTTAGGAATAAACAAACAAACAAATAAATAAATAAATGAATGTGCACTTGGGTGTAAAAAATTTACATACGAGTACAGCCTCCCTCTTCAAAGTTGTAAAATCCATGTGCACAGCGGTCACACTTCTTTCCTGTCACCCCAGGCTGGCAGTAACACTGTCCATCTCCATCACAGTCAAAGGACTTGGAACCAAAAGAGTTGCAGTTGCAGGGAACACATCCTCTTGAAGACTGTAAGCCAAATGTTTCAGGCTGCCACAGAGAGAGGAAGAGCAGTTAGTACATAGAATGATTACCAGGAGAAAAGAGGAACTGATAGTTCCAGCTGATAGTGTAGGGAGTTCTTTTCTCTTCCTTACTGAAATATTACTCTTAATGAATTGTAGCGGTAAAACCCTGGAGCAAGGACACTAAATGCCCTACATAAATGAGAAAGAATAAAGATTATATAATGTTACTTGATGCTATAATGAATGTCCTACAAGTGTAATGCATTGCCTATGAGGCTGTGTTCCTATAAGTACAGTTCTCGCATGGAATGGAATGTATGTCAGTACCATACACATACCCTGTGTCTGGTTGTAAGAATTTGTCAGGTAGAGTTTGCTGCTAAGAGAGAGAATTCAAATTCTTAGCTATGAATGGAGAATAATTCAACTGGAAAGCTTCTGAACAACTGGATATCTCCTCTGAGCAGGGGCAATGTCTGTATACTGTATTCTGTAACTCAAGGGCATTTCTTTTGAAAGATATATTGGACTAACTTCAGAAGAACAGATGTAATGTATTTGTGTACAATACAAACAAATAATGGGAATTATCTATTTTTAAGATAAAAACTCTGGATCAGACCTTTGTTTCTATTTTCTTTCTTTACTTTCTTTTTTTGCAGTGAGTAATACAAAGTTTCTACAGAACTAGAGTAGATATTATCAACTACAGTAATAAATTTCCTCAACTGCACTAGTGGAATGTGAAATACTTGTAAAGAGGGGAAGACACATGCTCATTTGTCTACTGTAATCTGGAGTTCTGCACAAAGCCTTCAAGCAACAGACTTTGCAGGTTTCACTGCACCAACCAACAGAGGCTCCTAGGAGCAAATCATACTTGATATTCAAATTCTGAACTCAGTCTTGAGCTAGACTGCTTTAAAATGGCAGTATTTCTCTACCTCTTTTTCAGGTATGATGATTTTCAAAGAAATCTGAAATCCAAATCATAATAATTTCACTTGAAATTGATATTACAACATTTAATAATAAAAACTGTCATGGGTTAACCCACGACACTATCAGAGACTGTTCTAGAAAAACAAAAACTTAAGAATTATGTATTAAAAATATCACTGCAAATGAATATAAATGGAACAAAGTGAAAATAATTACTTTACAATGTACTACTGTGTGATCCAAGCATAAGGTGTTAGATTTTTACCTACTATAAATCAGTAGATTTTTCAAATCAGTGGAGCTGCTCCGACTTTGACTAGGAAAGTGATTGTCCTTCTGTACTCTGCACTGCTGAGGCTGCACCTCGAGTACTGCCTCCAGTTCTGGTGCCCTCATTACAAGAAAGAAATACTGCTCTCTGTAACTACCTGAAATGAGGGTGTAGCAAGGTGGGGGTCAGCCTCTTCTTCCCAGGCAACTGGTAACAGGACAAGTGGACATAGCCTCAAGCAGTGCCAAAGGAGGCTCAGGTTGGACACCAGGAACAATTTCTTCACTGAATGGGTGGTCAGGCATTGGAACAGGCTGTCCAGGGAGGTGTTGGACTCACCGCACCAGGGGTGTTCAAGAAACGACTGGACCTGGCACTTAGTGCTATGTCTAGTTGACAAGGTGGGGATCCAAGGTTGGACTTGATAATCTTGGAGGTCTTTCCTAAACTTGATGATTCTGTGATTTACATTTTACATGGTTTTGTTCTATATTTTAACCTCTAACCTCTTGTACTGGTATATTCTCAGAGGCTTCAGAAGCTTTCCATGGAGAAATCCTAGAATCTGATATCTGAGGTTAATACTGAAGTTCCATACCCACACAGAGAATCTGCTGATAGGTGTCAGAATAGAAGACCACACTTTAGATCAGAATTTGGCCTGAAGAACCAAATGAACCTAAGCAAATGCTTGATTATACACGTAATAAAGAATTTCACTGATTTTAATTTTCAAACTCTATATTGAAATGTTTTGCCAATTTCAGCATGACAAAATACAGTTTATCAGAGAGAAAGAAATACTCAAACTCATATAAGTACACTCCAAGGTTCAATTAAATATATGAGTATCTCTAAAATTTCTTTTACACAGGAAGAAACACACAGAAATGTGAATATGCACAATCTCAGGACAGACATTCAGATTAATGCAGTGAAGTAACCAATGCACAGCATGCATCTTGGTTCTCAATATAAAGTTTGATAGAATCTAATAAGTTCTGTTTAAAAGGGTAGAAGTCAGAAAAAGTCTGATACTGGCACTCCACACTCCATTGAGTTATGAAAGATCACTAGCATGCTGAGTTGTATTCTGTGAGGAGGTCTACACAAAGACATTTTGGTAAGTCATGCAAATCTCAAGATGAACCCCCTAGTTAAGTCCTCAGCAAAGCTTATTTACACACAGAAATTCTAAGAATCACAGTTACTGAGCAAGAGGGAAGATCCTGGATTACAATGAAGAAATACAATGAATTTCCTGATTATATTATTATATTTTGTCCCCATCAGTGTATGTCAAGTGTTTATGTGGGCAACACAGTAACTTAATGCATGTGTAACGGGTGAAAGCTCATTTCTCCAAGGGAATCCATATGAACGAATACAGCATGGGTCCTGGATTCTGGCTGAGGAGGAAAAACACTGCCAGCTATTTTTCAGACAGGGTGTCATATGTGTGGAGGGTTTGCATTGCAGGGAGAAAAAACATTTCTAAAACACTGCTCTGTTAGAAGCAGTTGCATCATAATCACTTTATTTTAGGAAAGAAGTTGCTTTGTTGATATGTGATAAGCAATGAACTGTTATTCTGGGCATTACATTCAAATGACTGGCACTGCACCAAGTTAAAAATGACTCAGACAACTGGCCATATTCACTAATAAGAACATTTAACACCAGTTATGTTTGACATTTTAAAACTAGATCTTAACTCTTTGCCTCTGGGGCTGATCCTTCTTGCAAACTCCTTAAGCTGCTGGTTCTTGAGTTGTTAGAAAAGGAAGTCTTATGCTGCCAAAAGCCAAGAAAATTCCACTGATTCCATTGATTTATGTACATCTCCCATGCATTTTCTGTATACAGCTGCTAATGGTTCTGGTTTGGTGCTTATTCTGAAATTTGATCTCTTGCTGATATCACAATTTGCACAATGAGAAACCCTAGGATTGGGGAAGCAACCTAAAAGGCAGCCTGTCTTCTGAGCCTCTCTGTTTCTCAAGGATTTCTTCTATTGTAGCATGCACACTTAGAATTAAAAAACCTCCAATCTATGTGAGCCTCAAACACAAGCAAATACGAGACTTCAGCCCATGCAATGCACACATTTTCTCATTACCAGAGTCTCAGGCCGGTAAGCACCTCGTGGGCACCCACTGGCACTGCTGGCACCCCATCTCCGAGGGGGTACTCGAATCTGCTGACTGCTTCCTGCATTTTCCTGCAATTTAGGCACCTGTCTGCTGATTTCACAGCGTCTGCCCATGAATCCTGATTTGCAGATACATCTTCCCAACATATCACATTGCAGTGACACAGATCCTAAAGCACTGCAGCCACAGGGTATACAAAACAGCTTTTCTGGGGCCCAGAAGTAGCTAGGCTTTAAGAATGAAAAGTAAACACTGTCAGAAAGTAAAGAAAAGAAAACTACACAACCTAAGAGAGTACAGGAATAAAGACAGGAGTAAAAATAGTAGTAAACAAAGATTAATTCCAATTAACCACCAGTATTGTTTTAACAAGCTTGAGCTATTGGCTGGGTACATCATACAATCTGAAAATTCCATTGATACCAGCAATTTTTCTTTGAACAGATTCTTTAAATACTGTTGAAAATGGAGTGTGAGCAAACACTTCAAAAATTACATAACTTTAAAGAGTGAAAATGATCCTTTTGATTTCTGCAGAATTATTTTTGTGCTTTAAATTACACACAGGTGGAGGTATTCTGAGGACACAGACCTAACCCATGAGTCCTTATACTGAGCTAGAGAAACGTGCAGCCAGCTAAAACATATTCCTTAGCTGCCTGAAGACAATTCTGTGAAAGTTTATGAAACAATATTTTTCTGAAGTGATTTATGAGACAGGAAAACAAAGTCAAGGGAAAAGACACTTTCACAAAAAAATAATACATTGTTTGGACAAAACAAGAAGAATCCCTAAGAAAAAATCATAAAAGCAGAACATTCACAGCGGAAGCAGAACTTAACTACCATCCTACCTTTTTGTTTTTAAATCAGATGCTATCAGACATCGTGCAACTTTCTTCATACAGGGTTTATCCCCCCCAAAGCTACAATATTTTTAACTAATTTATTTATATCAAACATCCAGAATATAAAGTGTATACACCATGTATACAAATGCACTTATATGTACAGTGAGGCTTAAAATACATTCATTGCATGTAAATCCAATGTTCCATGTTTTGTTCTAGAAAACATTTTAAAAGCAACCATTCTGCCTTTCTCAACATAAGAGCAATCCATATATGTTTTTTAAGTGAAAAATGAGCAACAAAAAAAACCCTTATAAAAAAACCAAACGATATTTAGTTAAGACAAAAAGGGAAGAAAGCTGAAAGGAAATGCCACTTGTCACTCACTTTGCAGACGTCACACCGGCGCCCAATTACATTGGCTTTACACTCGCACTGGCCGGTCCGAGAGTCACAGATCTCTGAGAAGGAGCCATTGATGTGACAGTGACAGGCTGCAAAGGATGAAGAAGGAGATGCTGATGAAGATGTCCTGAAGCTAAATCTAATAGCCAAATATTTACAGTGCATCTTTTGCCACTCTGAGGAACACCCAGCCTGAGTAAAGCAGGAACGTGTCAATCCCATACACTGACAACACACATTTAACCAACCCATACTAATGTGGAATTTTGCTCCAAATCATTGCAGTCAGAAATTTTGCCTCAAATTCATTAACAACTTTTTTTAGTTGCTCCTCTAAGATCAGCTGGATGTTTAGAGAAAAAAAACCCCAAATCAGTGCAGACAGGGTGTGTACAGGATGTAGCTATGGCCAGCGGGAGTGTTACTGCTCTGCACGCTGGTTCTGCTGCCCTGGAGTCCACTCCCTGTCAATGTAGTCATCAGGAAATACGAGCAGGCTGAGGATCCAGAACAAGGTTGACTCCAGGACCTCTCTACAAGGGCAGTAACGCTATCACACCCCCGCTAGCACTCTAGAGTAGAGTTGAAAAAGAGACCAAGGATTATCTACTACCATGACTGTCCAGGATTTCTATCTCAGCAAAGCATCAGAGTTCCCAGAGGAAATGTAACCCAGTTGACCAGATTAACTCATCACAGCGCTTTCTTTAAGATTTAAAAAGGCGATGAAAATGCTATTTCTTCAGGAAAATAACAATACTTCTGGCTCCTAAATTCTTACGTTTTAGGAGAAAAGAAATTTTGGGGAAGATTTCTATTGCCCTTTATGTTCATAGAATCACACAGGTTGGAAAGGACCTCGGAGATCATCAAGTCCAACCCTTGATCCACTACCACCGTGATTACTACTATGATCTTCAAACACAATCCCTTTGGCAGGCAGAGATTAGGAAAAAATCCCATTAGGACTCACAGCAGAGAAGAGGGATGCAATTGATGTCACAGGGACTATAACCATGCAGTCACTGATTCTATCAGCATAAGCTGGTTCCTGCATGTCCCTTTTTCCCCCCCCCAAAAGGAGTGGATCAACATTTCTACACTGATTATCAATCTAATGTGTAAATTTGGGGTCCAGACCACATTTTGCCTTCTTGCAGGGCCCTACCTGCATGTGCTATTTTTTTCTTCCTCAAACTGACAGTTTCATTTTAAGAAACACTTAAGTCCCAACTGTGAACACATGGTGGTCACATACTTTCATGTCAGAAGGTGCCATGTGAGAGAAGGCAGTTATATTTTTTCTATATATAAACTATTACAACAGGACTTTCCTCATTACTTCATTGGACTTGCTAATTTACAGTTTCCAATCATAAATTGAAAGGATTGGTGTGGGGGGGAGTTTCTTCCCACTTTTGAGGTATTCTGCAAAAATTGCTTTTTTTAAATGAAAGCAACTTTATGACTTGCCATTCTGTTCATGGCTTTGTTTCTCAAATGTTTGTAAAAATTCTGGAATAAGTAACAATGGTTCTGCAGTTCATACCAGCTGTATAACACCTTTAGAGGTTTTGATCTCTTTTTGTTTTGCAATATATTTTTTAAAAGCAAACATTTAAAACCACTTCTGATGTAATTAACATCACTTATCTTTTCCTTTCACTCTCAGTTTTCAACTCTAAACAAATCCATAATTTATCTTTCATCCTGGATACCTCCCTCTCTATCATGATATTCATGTTTTAAAACTGCTAACTCTCCAAACTGTAAACACTGATAAGTATTACAGACATATGTTTTTCTTGGCTCTGGCAGTACATACCCACAGAAGAAACATAAAGTCAGGGCTATGCATCTAATAAACTGTTACTCAATCTGATAAATTGCATTTATTGCACCTAAAGCCTTCCCATTCATTCACCTCTACTGAAGAAATTGGCTCTTGTCCAAAGATCCAAATGGTTGTTATAATACAATATAGCCTGTCAGAGAACTTTGTCTTACTTTCTTCCAAAATGACACTGGTCAAGACCCTTCATTCTCTCTAGATTTGCATAAATATTTATGAGCATGTATTTATGATCAAATTACACACTTATTCTCCTCCAACAATAGCACCTACACACTAGAACACAGGCACACTTGAATATCTACTTTAATGCATCTCATGGCACTAAGCTCTATTACCATCAGCACAACCTCCAGGTATTTGCTTCAGCACATTGTGCTGTTTCACTCCAAAAACCAAACTACTAGAATCAAATCAAATATGCCTAGGACATTTGCTCATTGTTCTTAGATTTATGATTTTGTATAGATACACAAAAAAAATTCAGAGATCCTATGGTGATTTAAAGCTGTACTTTCATTTGAAATGGTTAATGCACACCACAGCACTGTACTGAGAAAGAGCAAGAAACATTTCAAACAACAATTTGCTTTGCAATACTCTTGGATTTGGCTTTTTAATAAGGAATGAAATTGAAAACAACAAAGTAAAGGCACAGTCCCTCTGATATTGTAGCTGCAGGGCAAATTTCATGGAAGTCTGCAAAGGAAATAAAAAACCATATGCAAAAAAGAAAACGCACATGAAAAACAGAGAGTAGATGAATACAAGGCAACTGCAAGCACGAGGCTATGAATACATTAGGGGGCTGTCCTTGTCAGTGATACTAACAACAAAAGCAAAGCTAGTAATTCAACATTAAATATGTATCTATTTTTAATATCTTTTTTTTAATTGTATGTTTTCTGAACTCTCCTCATATTAAATCTCTTTCTCGTGGAGTTGCCACTACTGTGGAAATGGTCAAAGCAACAGTTCTCTTGATGCCTCAGGAATGGTGACAAGCTACTGGAAGCTACGATTTTTGAAATACACTTCTTTCTAAAATCACTTTACACACCTAACATTCTAACTCATATGACATCATTCATCATGACCTATTAACTTGTGCAGAGTATATATGTGATTATCCAAATTTTTGCTGGCATTGTGTACAGTACAGAAAGCGTTTACACAGGTGTATGTCTTCATGGTTATCTACAACTTGGCATACATCAGTATTTATTAGTCTTAGCTGAGAAACTTGGTGATATTCTGCATCTAGTTGGGTCCCACATGCTCTTAGGTGGTCCAACAGAACGAGTATCTTTCCTTTCAAAGTGAAAGTCGCTTATAGAGTAAGTCCTGTAAACGGATGTTATTGGCTCAGACTTCCGTGGTCGCAACACTTACTGCAGACATCGTCTCCACGTTCTTATGCAGACAACAGTTAGAGAATGCTCCAGATCTTTTACTTGCATAGTTTTATCCTGCTGTAACACCTGTGTACTCAGTGGAGTTACCCTGAGTTTATTCCAATAAATATAAAAGGATTAAGTCCTTGTGATAGTAAAACAAAATATTCTGCTCTTTCAGGAAAGTTTTAACCTGTTTTATTACATTTCTCAGTGTAGGATGGAAGGTATGTGAAGAATGTTTTTAAGTTAAAAGCACTTGTTATGCATTCTAAATTGTGCCAGTAATGGCTCAGAGAGAGCCACTGCCTCCTACAGAAGCAAAAGCTCCTGTTCCTACCAAATCTTCCATCTCCTCTCAATAATTTTTTGTAATCACTATGGGGACGTATGTGCTAGTGTTGATACTTAAACAACAAGCCACCACTCAGTTGAGAAGTGGTAGTTTGCTGCAGTGCGAGGTATCTTCTTCCAGAGCTCTTTAGAAAATTTGTCTGGAGATTTTTAGACTCTGCTTTATAGGTGGGAGAATCTTGCCCTGTAAGCGGCAGCAGCCCCCAACTCTTACTGAGGTCGTGTAGGAGGGAAGGAGGTCACAAGTGCTGCCACAGCTGGACCCTACAGTAACTGAAATATCACTCCCTCCTTTCAGCACCAGTCTCACTAGTTAACAGGATTTCTCTGGATAGCTTATAGCATTTATGGTGAATAGTTTTCATTTGTTTGCATTTAGTTTGGTAGATCTGACATTTAGTATAACCTTTTGCACACATGCAGTGCTCCACTCTCCCTGAGGTTTTTTTTCCATGTCTACTTCAACTACAACATATTTAATAGATTCTTTCCATTTACTTTAAAGCCTCCCTTTCCAGATGCAGATGCACAGTATAATTTTCAGAGGCGTAAGTACTCTGTATCATTCTTCTGCTCACACACACAGGGGCACAGTCTTCCTCTCAGGAACACAGTTATAGGATAGATCAATACTGTCAGGAGCTGTAAAAGTTTGTGACTTACGTTGACAGTTCCTTGCATCAACAGCATCACCAAAATATCCATCAGCACACCTCTCACAATATTGGCCTGTTGTACCTGGCTTACATATCAGACAAGCACCAGACAAGCTGTCACAGCTGCCAGGAATGGAGAAGTCAAGGTTGTCATTACACCGGCATGGCTGGCACGATCCCCCTGGTATTAAAGGTTGTCCAAAATATCCTTCTGCACACCTAAGGTAAAAGACATCATCAGTTAGGACTATTAAATGATCCTCTTATTAGAAATACTTAATTCTGTTGCCTCCTTAATAAAAAAAAATCATCCCAAGTGTGTCTTATGCATCCTTTTTCTTTCTCTCTCCTTCTCCTTTTTAACAACACTGTAGATACAGTAACAGATAAAATCCTGGCAGTTCTGCTAGTAATTAGACTTCAGTGGGTGAAAAATCTTGTCACTGGCACTGAAGGAGAGACAGTGCATAGTGACAAATCTTATTTGTACTCTAGAGTGGGGGGGGGGAGGAGTTGGACTACATGACTTTTAAGGGTCCCTTCCAACCCAAACTATTCTACGGTTCTGTGTTAGATATGCTTTGTATTTCAGCACATCGTGTCTAGATGTCCTGTGCTCTTTTACCAGCAAGGCTGATGGTTTTTTCCCTATACCTTAAAAACTTGTTTAGTTTAGAAAAATAACTTTAGAAAGTAACCCAGACATAAAATTGTTTACCTACCAAGATCCTCCCCTGATTTAGCCTTCCCCTGAATCTACTGCGTGGTCAGATTTGTTAAATTAATGGATTACTAATCTCTGTGTATGGGCAGGTAACAAAAAGATTGCTCATTATCACAGGAACTATGTTGGTGTGTACTGTACCTTTCACATTTTAAGAGAATTGTTTCAAAATATCACCTTCTTTTCCACCTTGCCCAACAGCAATTTCCTGTGAGTACCATGTAAAACAGGTTAGTGAATCTGACCTACCATAAATCCGTATTTAAAGCAAATTTCTACTCATCTCCCAGCCTATTTCCTATTTATATTCTGGTCTGCTTTCCCTTTCCAGTACATTTGCTCACACTTCATAGTAAGAGCAACTTGTAGACAGTAAAAAAAAAGATAAAATTGCCCGGTTCTAGCTAATGAAGTTATTCGTGTGCATCTCAGATGAACTGCAATTAGCATAAAGAAAACAGAAAGTACATAAAACACATTGCACAAATTAATGGTTCCTACTACTTTAAAATCAGTTTGAATGCAGTTCTAATGGACACAGATTTCCTCTCTACTTTGTAATAGTACTGGATGGCATGGTTGAGCAAAGATTTTGTGTATCATCCTAATAAAGGAATGTAGAGTTCCACTCTTCTTTCACTCTTGTCCCTTTCTGTACATCAAGCTCATCCTTTTCCTTGCTTCCAGAATATTTCATGAAGCTTTCAACTGGATCCTAAGCAAAGTTGTCTAAATATTTGTTAAATATTATTCAATATTATTAGCAAACATTACAAAGTTTATAAGAAATGGATAACTGAGACTAGAGAGGAAATGATAGTACAGACTAATTGAGGAGTTTTTTGCAGTAAGAGATTACATAAAAGTGGATTTTTTTCCATTCTCCAAAAGTATAAACAATTCAGACTATAGATGAGTATTATATATAAATATTCCATTGGTCTGGGTGCATTTAAGCACTTAAGACGATGAGTAAAATTTTCATAATCTAGCCCACTGTGCTATCATAATGTCTCACAATTATCTTCTTGTAGGAACAAGACATCAAAATCTTGTCATTACAATAATTCCGGCATTTTATTTTCAGGACTTGTCACAAATGTAGCCATTTATTCTCTGCAAAGAAATGGATACTTTTTTTCTCGATGGAGGATATCTCAGCAACCACAAAAGACCGATTTTTAGCTTAATTTCACAAAAATAAATTGCCTTTTTTTTAGTGATGATATCTCAATTACAATGGCCAGGAATGTATCTTAATATGTAACAATCAACAGCCATGTTTTATCAAAAACCAAGAACATTTGGATACTTTATGCAGCTATCTTACTTTATCTAAACCAGATTATGTCTGAAGTTGACCCACATTTTGCTAAGATCTCTCTCACTACTGGTGTATCTGTCTCTATTTTTCGGTCCTGCTAATCTATTTGACTTCACTTAATGTGTGTTCATTTTCCTCTTTCACTTCCATTTAGGGGTTGATTCTGACAACATTCACTGAAACTTGCCAAGCAATTACAGAATACCCCAAGGATTTGTGTAAAATGCTCTGCTAATAATTTTCTTCTATTAATAGCAGGAGACCTCGATAACTCTTTGTGTTCTCATCAGTTTAGATTCTGATAATTAAAATTAGAAAAACCCACTACCATCATTTAGCCATATTCTACTTATATACATTACATAATCTTGAATCCAATGGAAGATGATCCTGAAAGTAGGGGTAAACCAGTTAAGCTTAAAAGAAAACTGTGTACGTGTAAATTCTTCCTCCTTTTCTCCCACTTTCCCTGAAGTTGTAGGGGAAGAATAAAAAACCCACTAATTTCATCTTTATTCCCTTAAGGACATTCCTACTTCAGCCACTCTTCTCAGATTCAAAGCATTATATGTTTGGCAAGGTTTAGATTAAAAAACACCAATAATGTACATGGCATGGAAAATTACTTTTATGCATTACACAAAACATATGTATAAATAAATGACTGCTAAGTACAACATAACACCTCTGAGATTAAAAAATAAATAAAAATAGGAGTAAAAGCACTCAAGAAGGATTGTTTCCATATTTTTCTCTTTTACTCTCAAATGTGGGTGTGTCTGTGATGGACATTGGTTTTATTTAGCATTACTGGTACCAAATACAGGGCCACTATTAAAATATATGTTTATATATGTGTACTGGGCCTGGTCCATATGGAGTTAATATTCCTTATAGTAGGTTGTATGGTGCTGTGTATATACACATGTATGCACAGAAACACAGGTAGGTCTATTTTATACATTTCTTTATATTTGCTGGAAAAAAAGCCCTTGGGACAGAGTTAATTATGGCTACATGTGCAAACACTTTAAAGTCTGGAAATACTATTTTTACAGAGTCTTTGAAATTTATGTGCATTCAACCTGCTTACAAAATCAGGCAAAAGCCCTGTGGAGAAAGAAGCCTGTGAGCACACAGTTAGGTGTCTTAACTCAGATGCACAGCACAGATGTTATTGTTGTGTGACCAACTATAAATCTTGCATTTTCTAATGTCAGAGTGCCTACCTTTGCAAGCTCTAAGCAATCCTGCATAACACATTTGTTGTATCAAATCTCCTGAAATGCTTGACCCTTTTCCCATCAGCACTGGAACACAGAATTGCTTCTCTGGCACTAGTGGAAGAATTATATTAGCTAGAATGAGCAGTAGTTTGAAGTTACAGTACTTGTGAGAGACTGTGGCTTGTGGCACTCTGTGCTAGACTTGAAGAATGGGGAAGGTGGAGGGAAGGTAGGATATGAGCCAGCTCATCCTTCTCCTCACACATAAGGTACACTGATCTCATCTCTCCTTCTTGAAGGAAAAGGTCACTGCAACTATGTACGTAAATGATGGACTGCTACAGGAAAAGCTAGACTCTTGCCCATTTTGCTTCTTTTCCCTAAAGCTTTGTGTTCTTATCTCTGTCAAGACTGTGTTTGGAAAATGCATGTCATCATCCTGTAAATGTCAAAAACCTGTCCTTTGAGCCCAGGATCATAGGTCCTTTCTATGAAGTTAAGAGAATGTCCATCCTACCTCATATGCCTTTGGAAAAGTGAGCAGTGAGAAAAGGAAAAAACCTTATGTCTAATTTAGTGGGGAAGAATATTAAATGGGAAAGCTAGGGTTTCTCTACAATTACAGGTATGTGGTAACTCTCAAAACAGTTTATACCTGCAGTTGTTTTGATGGTGTTATGAGCTAGGTCCTTCAGAACATTGAGCAACTTTGGCAACATTTTTCTGAAGAATACAGGTGAAAGAAGTAGCAATTTTTTGGCATTTTACAACTCAGACATGGATATGTATCTCTCTAGAGGACAGGATTTTTTTTAGGATGAATAAATACAGTACTGTGCATGCTCACTTCATGATACTTAGTATGTCATGATAATTCAGGATTGTTCAGCTAATGAAGCACGTGGCTCAGATCACTTGTTACTTTGTAGTTGCTAAAATGAAAAAGAATTTCATGTAAACTCTTTCAGAAATTATACAATCACTATTAATAGCAAAAGGTGACATGCTTTCTCCTGATCATTATTACTGACAACTGCAGACATTTCCAAGCAACTTGTTAAAATTAAAAGCAAATTGTTCTGTGAGCATTGGAATTAATGGTCTAATTTCCAGTGGATTTATATCTCATGGTTACAAGGCTAAGGGCTGATAATTTGCTGCAGGATGTTCTGTTCTGGAGGGAGTAAGCCCTCAGGCTACAGTAGCACTTTTTCCTTGCGCTGTGAAAGTTTTCTTATGGGCTGAACACTTAGTAATCTCTCTTGTTCTCTCTCTATCTCATGTATTCTCTGCTGTTTAATCAGGTGTGAGTTCACACAATATTCTTTCCCTTAGCTATGACATGTCCTGATTTATTAACCTCTACTCAGCCACTTCGTTTCACAAAACCTTTGGGAACAATTATTATCTTTGAGACCTCCTATCCTTCTGCCAAATTTGGTTGAAATTGACCTACAAGGTCAGATGACTTTGCAGGCAGTCAGGCAGACATGCACAAAAAGATCACACTAGCCTCGTTTCCTCAGGAAATCAGGCTAAAATCCAAGTTCATCATTTATTCAGATTCTGTCCTACTTCATCTACAGCCTGTGCTCCACTCAGAAACAGCACTTGTTGCTAATGGAAGCTGTCAATGACCCTGCATTGACAAACTGCCACCAAAGTGCTCTTGATGTGATTTATTCCTGCCATCATTAACTTCACAGCCCACTAGCTGAAAGAAGGTGATGACTTCCAAGACAGACAGTAAAAGACAGGCAGAAATAGCACGCAGCAGGAGCAGACTTGGTGATGATGGGTGGAAACAGGTGACAGCCTGCACTATCACTTTAGGACAGTCATAGCACAACAGGGGATTTAAAAGGAAATAGCTGCAAATTGGAAAGACAGGACTATAGGGAGACTCACAGCATACAGTCAGGTTGCTGCTTTTCTGGTTGGCTCTTCCTCTTAGTTCATTCCTATTTCTTCTCATCCCAGCCACAATATTGTAAGTCTTCATTCAGACACCTTACATTTTTTAGGATTTACATTGGAAAACACTTCAAGCAGCTCATGGAAGTGCCAAATGGCAAAAGCCTACTAAGAAATCTGAGTGCCATGTTTTCGCACCCCTTAATTTTCCCAGCCCCTCTTCAGTGGGTGTCATTGGTAGCGTCACAGGGGACTGGGATCACGGAGACAAAGCCAGTAGTGATTTATCATGACTTCCAAACAGCTAGTAGAGGTCCCCGGCACACTAACTGCTCTTGAAAGCTGTTTTATTCATGTGAAAGCCCAAGGGACTAAAGGCATGCAGATATAGTGATGATAGCCCTTTGCTTGCGTGGTCTCACCTCCTGTGGAAGAGGGTTCCTGGGAGCTTAGCACGAGCACTCATGTTAGCCATCTGTTTTATTTAAATTCTCTATATTATCCTTTCAGAATAATGCTTTTGCGGAGGTAGTAATAAGTGTAGGAAATACATATTGAGCTTTTCTATTTATTTGACAAAGAAAAATTATCTTTTTTGTCATTAAAACATAGTTTGTTCTACTTGCTAAATAAAGACTGCAACAGGGAACAGAAGCAACAAAACCATAAAATATTCTTTTAAAAAATAATTAAAACCTACAAATAACATGTTAGAAGAGCTGTATTTTTGCTGCATATTAACTTCTCTAAAAGAGGTATCAGTAATTTACAGCATATTTGATTCACCATGCTCTAAACTTTCAAATGACAAAAGAGACAAAAGAATTATAAAAATCACAGAAGAGTGACAGAAAAGCTAGAAGAAACTTTTTTTAAAAGACTCTTATTTCTCAGAAAATGCTTCTTGGAAACTTTACATTTTACCATAAAATAATAAAACAAGCACTAGAAAAATGCCTGTATGCCATATCAAAGGAAAATACACAGGAAATTCTTCAGTGAGTTTAAGAACACAGGAATGGGGTTGAGAGGGGGAAGTAAAAAAAAGGTAGAACAGTTTCATGTGATCAATACTTTTGTTTCAGATGCCACATGGTTAAAAGCATCGTGCCTGCTTACCTTTCACAGCGTGGTCCCACATATCCAGCAGGGCATTCATCGCATATTAACCCACGACTTCGGTCAAAATGGCATGTCGGGCTAAAGCTGTGTTGTTGATATTGAGAAAGAAGAGGGGCAAAGATGAAACATAAAGAAAAGATGGTTAACAGCATAGCTCTCTTCCCACTCTAGAGACGGTTAATTTGCAAAACAGAGCACAGGAAAAGTGATTCTGGTCTAGGACATGGGGCTTAAGTTCGACTCCAGCAAATTGAATTTGGAATGACTCTGCTATTTCTGCAACACTGAATATAGAGCAACGGATGGCAGCATCCCAATAGCCTGTTATTACGGGACTTGAGCCTGCCACTGAGTGGTCTGGATACCACTAAAAAGGCAGGAATGCACAGCTGTTTGTTTGTGCCCCCCAGGGCCTGGCAAAACAATCTATGCCATAATGCAGCCCCTATATAAATCTTTCTGAAGGACAACTGATTAAAAGCTCAGTTAACTTTGTGTATAGTCGGCTGTGAAAGGAACCCAGTGAACAAGAAAGGGGAGGGGCTAAAAGGGAAGTATCTGGTACAGCTTCCCAGAGAACACATTTGAGTTAATCAAGTGCCAATGACCTCAAGCTACAGGCCACACAGGCACATTGAAGTTTAAGAATAGCTTGCAGACTAGATGGCTTTACCTCTTTGCTATGCTCTAATTATTTTTGGCTGCTTTGTTTTTTGTTTTTTTTTTTTTTATTAATAAAGATACTGTAGGCATTTGCAAGCTCCTCCTCTCAATGTCTGTGTTTAACTCTGAACTGGGTTCCCTGACTGTTAGCATTTTGCTTTCCATAATCTTTCTTCCTTAACACACTTCTCTGAGGAAACCTCCTAACACTGTAAAAGACACTGCACAGAAAAAGAGGCAATATGTTTTTCTATAATTCTCTAATGATTATTAGAGACAGAGACATATGAGCATCTTTATAAGGCCTCATCTAAACAACAGTAATCATCTCTGATCAAGTAAATAGGAAAATAGAAAAAGGAAAAATAAAAACAAAAGAACAGGAGCAGGTACATAGTGCAGTGACTATTCACAAGGGGAAAACAAAACACCTACCTGAAAAGAAGACACTAAATTTATCTTTTGTAACCTAGGAAGACAGAAGTTGAGAAGCAAAAGAATTGCTCCAACAAAGACATCAGAAGGAAGGTATTATTCAAGGTAACAGTTCATGCTACAATAATAACAAATAGATATAATCCAACCTTGGATATATTAAAGCAGGATATATCATGACAGTTTCTGGAAAATAATAGGCACAGGGAAGACAGAAAACCTTATGTAGGGTAATTTAATGCGATTAGCTGCTGGTGACTAGACCCCACTTCTCAGGAGTCATCCACCTTATGATCTGTCCTCCGTTAGTCTTTATTCTGTGTTATCTCATAGACATAAGAGATCAGTAAGAAAAGTGTGGGAACGTCAGGTCCAATAAACATAGCGAGGTATTGGGATTTTTCTCTTTCCCATAAGGATTATGTTTGTGTTATTTTCCAATGTAATTTATTTAATAATAGATTCACAAATGCATGAAGAATCAGTTGAAGAAACAATAATTGCTTGGGGTTTTTTTAACAGTAATGAAAGCACACATTATCATTGAATATAATCAGCAGCACCTGACTTACTTGAAATAAGTTCCTGCTTCTCAGTCCCAACCTCACTCTTTCCAAGAGCTAGATGGGAAACTTCGTGGAGATGCTATCACAGCTCATTACAGCATTGAACAAAACTGACTGTACCAAAGTGCCACCAAGAGCTCTGAATTCAACCGCATACATTTTAGTAGAATAGTAGAATTTCCATGTGTTAAGGGTTATGCTCAGACCTAACCTCCTTGATTCTTTCTCTGACTGAATACTCAGTCCACATCTCAACACTAAACACTAATATATTGAGAAATTCCCATCTGCATGCTATAAAGAAATACATGATAGCAAGCTAAGAAGAGTTTATCTTTCTGATATTAAGAACCTTGTTACTCACTAGTGCTAAATACTAAAGAACTGTAAGTATTGATTTGTCAAAACAAGCTTCAAAAAATAGTAGTCCCTCTTGATTTATCATCGCTCTTTGCTGGTTTTACATAAGATAACAACATTAATAACAGGACACAGGACAATATGAATACGCAGTATGGGTATATATGCGGTAAGTCTATGTTGGCAGAAGGACTTCCTAGAGGCTTACAAGTATGTTATAGAAAACATCCCTTGAGAATTTGTTTGTGATTTTATTTAATACTCCAAGAAAATATTAAAATTCTGTGACCAACCCAGATTCCTAGTTCACATGCTATGAATTTACTTGTGACCTTCCCAGGCTGAGTGAGATATCTTCTATCTACTATTTTCAGTGATAAAGCATTCCTATCAGGATCTTCATTACCCATATTAAATTTATCACATCAAGAGAAGAGCAGTAATAATCCCAGACATCTACACTGAGTAGAAAAAATTACATAGTAGTATGTCTGATAATTTTTATAGAAAAAAAAAATCAGTTTATTTGAAATTCCTTAAGGACTAAGAATATTAGAACAGTTTGTAAGAGTGGTACATTAATGAGAAGAGATAGGATGAAGAAGTCAAGCATCCATTACATATACCATTTATAATATGGGTATTGATCTCATTTGCATGATATAAGCACATATATGCAGATACATACAAAAAGTGGAAAATACAGCCCAGGATGTAGAAAACAAGCTTAGACAACTTAATTTTAGTTTCCTGGTTTGGCTAAGTGCTCTTGTTTGACATATGGCAAGCCACTCATGTTGTGCTCCAGAAGGCAGTTTTAGGATTGGCTTCAATGACTACATATGGAAACTCTGCCACTAGGAAACAGGAGAGGGACTTAAGTCAACTATGGAACAAAACACCATCACCATTTCATTTCTAAAATGAACGGAACACTTCTCCTCTACCTTATGTGGCACTGCAAAGAAAAAGAGTCAGGTTCTGTGAGAACAGTGATGGGAACCACTACAAACATCATAAAGAAATGAGACTGTTATAAAAGATAAAACTTATTTCTTAATAAAAATGTATCTCTCAGGCTCATTACATAGACAAAATTCTCTATGCAGCAGGAAATTAGTATTAAGCTTGGAGACCTATAGATCTCACATTATGTCATGTTAGGAATTAAATGCTGCAGGAATTAAAAGCTATAAAAGCTATTTACAATAATTTGTACATACAGTTAGTCATTGTAACTCATTTAATTACTCAGAAAGAACATGACATATACTACATCTGTACAGTGACATAAACTTGTTAGAAGTTTCTTTATTTTTCATGTGAAAGAATCTGAATTGTTTACAAACTTTTTCCCTGGCATAACAAAGTCACTGTCAACTAAGTAAAAAAGAAAACAAGTATTTTAATAGCCTATGGGTAACACATTAAATCTTTAAAAACTTCTTTTTCTAATAATTAGTAACTTCACGAGACCCTGAACCTTACAATGAGTTCTACAAAGCTAAACTTTGTAGGATTCAGGACTAACACAGTTTCACAGTTCAAAGAACATCTATACTGTGTATTTTGTACCTATATTTTTTAAGAAAACTAAATATTAAAAAGAGGACTCTCAACTTCAGAAAAGGAAAGAAAAGCACACAGAACTCTGACAAATACATAATGGAAGTCTCCAGGCATTTTGCCAATCAAAACCTAAATTCAATCTATTTACTTGGTTTGTTGTATATCTGTGCAAGATTAAAATGTGATCATGTTTTTCCTGCTTTGTCAGCACAGTGTTCTCAAACAAGAGAAAGATAATTAATTAACGTTGCAAGGAAATACTAAGTAATGAGGATGTCAGAGGAACCATGCCTGAGTAGCAGATATAATGAACCCATATATATCTAATAAAACCAACTCAAGAGCTGTGCTAACAGGAAGACAGGCTCCCATTCAGCAATCCCCTGGAGTTTCTGCTCGTAAGTGCTTAGGCTGTCCCTTCTCTGACCAGTGCAATTTTAATAGGACGCAATGCCACAGACAAGGTTCAGTTTTATTCAACTACATCACGTAAAATTATTTTGGTACTGTTATTTTTCAGGTACTGACTGGGACAAAACCAATGAAAAAATCTTCAAGCTACTCGGTGTATTAAATTAGGCTATTGACTAGCATAGGAAGCTTTTGGAATGAAGGAAACTTTGGTTCTTAGATCAGAGTTTTGAATAACTTTTCACTAGTATTTTATTTAATAAAACAATAGTGATTATTCTGAGATATGCTGACACAATATTTTCACTCCTAAGATCTAGGGATGAATTCAGATTCCAAACAAATCACTGAGCAGAAAAATTCACTATTTTATCTGATCAACATAAATTGACTTTAAATTCAGTTACTGAAAAAACCCGCCCATCAAACCTGTAAATGAACTTTAAAACCAGAAAAAACTACTCTTAAGGAGGACAGACAAGCAAATGCTAGTTATCGATTCTAAAAGTGATTCCAAATGCAAATTCTGTGTTGTTCTTTCTAACTTAGTCTCATCCAGCTTTTGTCTTGATCTTTGCCTGTCTGTGAAGCACTCTGTAAACTGTAAAAATTAAAAGTTTATATTGCAGAGCATATAACTTGATTGAAACAACAAAAGATTTCAAGTGTACATGCAAAAATATAAATCAAGAAATCACGCCATTTACTAAGTGAAAAAGTGTAATATGCAATAAATATACAACTTACTTATTAGAAGGTATATTTAAGGGGCAAGCACACAACTGACAATCTTCAGCTGTCCCTTTAGTAGGATCACCATAGAAGCCAGGAAGGCATCTGTCACAATAGGAACCACCTGTGTTGTGTTTACAGTCCTAAACAGAAGATGAAAAGTACAAATTCACTATTAGGGAACTCACATGTGGAAACTTACATATAAATTCACCTAGCTCATCATCACCACACCAGGATTGTAACAGCTCTGCAACATATATTCGAATTATTTTCTGCTGGTTGAGAAATGGTTCTAGAGGTTAGATGTCACAATCCATGATTCACTGGGTAGTTGTGTTCTTGTAGATAATTTTTTTTAATGTAAAACAAAAAGAATATTTAATTGCAAACCTTTATATTTTCACCAAACAACATCTGTTTTATTGTTCTAGCTTGCTTAAAGAAAACCAACCTTCAGACCAGCATAAAACAGGTTTAGTATTGCAGTCTTGCAACAGGCCATATTTTGTGAAAAACTGTTTTCAGATATTGATTCCAAAAATAAAGCCCAGACTACATAATTTATAAAAATAAATTATTACATTTCACATGAAAGTGCACTAGATCATTTTAGAAGGTATATGGCTAGCTGTATTTGTAAACAGTAGTAAAGCTTCAATTACTAAATTAATATTTGCTAGAATTGCATCCAGACTCTATTTTGTGAGTAGAAACAAGGACAAGTACACTGTATATAGGGCCTTATCCAACACTATGTGTTTGTCTACATGAATGGCTTTCACAATAGAAGAGAGTTAATCTGAGCATATGAAACATGCAACATAAAAATGGCAGTATACTAGATTTGCATTTTTGAATATAACTTTTGGCTCATCTCAAATTAAACAATGTTTTAGCAGAATGGAAATTGGTCCTGTAAGAGTAGACTTCTTATGATGACTTGCAAAAAACCAAGTTTTAAAGAGTAATTACTCTTTCTATTCTTCCCTCTCACACAGAGGGTTTAGAAATTCTAAATAATTTTGCAGAATCCATAATAGATTCAGAAAATTAGTTTTCTGGCTTAATCTCTTTCTCCCTCCACATTTTTAGCACATCACACTATTCCTCTCACTGCTATTTGCCACAAGATACCCAAGTAGCCCTTTCACAATGAAAAACAGAGAAAGGAGTAGGAATGATTTTGGCTGTTAAATACCACCTTGATGTGCCTAGGTATGGACTGACAAAGCACATGGCAACTTGAAAAGGCCAAAATGAAAGCCATGAGACAGATTTTATTTAATGGAGTGTGTTCTGCTGTGTTTTAGACAACGGCCCAGGTCAAATCTAGAATCTTCTTTACACAAGCTGCTGCTTAAAAGCTCTTCAGGCTTGTTTTTGTTCGTTTTTTTGTTGGTTGGTTGGTTGGGGTTTTTTTAAGGCATAGGTACTTCCAAACTTATGATTTAAGTTGAAATAGTTTTTTAAGAACACTAGAAAATAGTTTTATCATTTTAATAAGTCATGCATATGGTACTGATTGCTATTTACTGGTCTGAAACACATAATTTATCCTCAATAAAGGAAACAGCAGTATTCTAAAGAACACTGAGTTCTTCACAGCTTTCCAGGATTATAATACTTAGTACATAGTTTTTTTTGCATTGTGCTCTGCATAGCCAGTACCGTACACCCAGGCACCTGAAAAGGCACAATACCCTTTTTAGTCTTGAGCACACTGGAGTCAAAAGCATCCATCTCCAGAAATGCTGTTTGTTGTTCCGAAGGGTGCATTCTTATTGCTAATGTATACAACGAGCATATCTTCCAAATGAAAACATTAGTCACAAAATTTTATTTTAATACATTTAATTGTGAGCTAATACTAACTTATTGAGACTCTTAATCAATTAAAATTATGGCTTTAGAACAGTCAGCTGGGTTAAAATCAACTTCATTAGGTCATTTAAGTCCATTTGATTGTTATTTCAAGTGCTGACATTAAAAAAGAATCTACCAGCCATACCAAAAAAGTATCTGGGAACAATAAGATACGCTTTTCAAAGAAGACATGTCAAAAATAATTTAAGTGTTTCAAAAGAAAAATCCCTTGCACTTCAACTTTTTAAAGGCATCATGTCAAATTATTTGTGCTTTTTCTGAAAAATAATGGATTCTTTTTTTGTGTTAAGTTTAGCTTTAAATATCCTCAGACACATCTTAACGTTTCTGAAGAATATGAACAGCTTATATGTCAAGGATGTTATTAAAGGGAGAGGAGCTAACACACTACTTTAAAGCTTCCCATCTCTTGCTGAGTGGTATTTGCAGCTTCTGCTTTTTTTAATGTAAAAAACCTGAAACCTTCCATTTTGTAAGAAAACAATTCATGTTACAAAGACCTGACCACCTGCTCTCTGATGAATATTTTCTAGCACTCTTACATCAGTCATTTCCACATACTGCGTCTAAATCTCCTCAGTCCAGGTATCTGTGTTTACTTCCTCACAGTCGCAGAATCATAGAATACCCTCAGTTGGAAATCAAATCCAGCTCCTGGCCCTGCACAGGACCACCCCAAGAATCACACTGTGTGCCTGGGGGCATTGTGCAAACGCTTCCTGAACTTTGCCTCAGTGCCATGACCACTTCTCTGGGAAGCCTGTTCCACTGCCTGATCAGCCTCTGAGTGAAGAACCTTTTCCTGATATCCACCCTAAACATCTCCTGACAGCTTCAAGCTATTGCCTCTGGTCCTGTTACTGGTCACCACAGAGAAGACATCGGTGCCTGGCCCTCCTCTTCCCCTGGTAAGCAAGTTTTAAGACTGTTATGAGATCTCCCCTCATTTTATGTCTAAATATTCATGTTTTGAAATTCCACACACTGTATCTCATACTATTTTGAATGTGTAAATTTTCTGGACCTCTTTTATCTCTAAACACCATCAAACTTCACTTGGACAACCTCTGAGTAAGTAAGACTGTGGGATTTATTTTTGTCTGAAATTATATGTATGACTCAGTCTGTACCCTGAAAACTTTATTGCTGGTGTCCTGAAGTGTGTTTTCCACCATTTCCTACTGAGGTAACTCTTCTGTTTTGGAACAAACAAAATTAAAATCTTTATATCTAGTATCAGGGAACCTTTAATTCACACTGAAAAGTGACTCCTGCTTAGCTGCATATTCAGCTGAATGTGTATGAACATGGAAAAACCCAGTCAGAATAGAACGCTAGTGATGAAAATAAAACTTTAATCAGGGAGTATGACTGAGTTCAAGGTAGTGCCTTTGGCACGCTGCTGCCCTTCCTCAGGATATCTGTCACAGAGACAACCAGGGAAGCTGTTAAAGCTAGCTAAAGCAAGCGAAAGCGTAAGCCTGGGTGACTATTCTAGTGCATTCCCTAGCCACCCAGACCCGCCGATGGTATTATGTCTTTGGAAGCATGAGTATCACCTTCTGGCATTTTCAAACTACTGTAATGTCAAGATTACACAGACAATTCCCTTTTCTGGTGTTACAAATGTAATCGGGATGTTGCAGAGGCTTTACATATTTTCACCTGCGGAAGAGCCTATGCTGCATTTAGCTAGGACATATCATTTTTTTTCCATGTATATAAATATGGGTGAAGACATTTTGTCGCTCTTTTGATGAACACTGGCTAGAGCACATGTCCACCAGATCTGACGTGGGCCTCATCCTACATGGTATATGCTATTCATACACAAAGGAATACAATATGAAAGGGATGCCTCTGCAGACTGCCCACTCAGCAATTTGAGCACCACTTAGGGGAGAAAGACCTGCTTTCTCTGGGCTTGCTTATAGTGATGTACTATCTTGCAATGACTGAAGCACCTTGAAATGTGCCTGCTTTTCACAAGGTTTAGGTTTAACCAACCTCCTAAAGTTACTGTAAA
The DNA here is from genome assembly GCA_013399855.1 of Oxyruncus cristatus. NCBI lineage: Eukaryota > Metazoa > Chordata > Aves > Passeriformes > Cotingidae > Oxyruncus > Oxyruncus cristatus. The sequence continues at coordinate 533,705 of VXAY01003849.1, read as the reverse complement.
TGTTGTATGTGTAATACTACAAAAGAATATTTCTGAATGTTAGAACTTGCCCTATGTACCAAAGCAGTTATGTATATCACAACGGTAACGAGAACAACGTATCATGCAGCTCTCTATGGCTGCTGTGGGGATCAAAGGGCTTTGCAGGTTACTGTGAGATATGAGTTAAAATGAGCTTTTTATACAGGCCTGTGTTGAAGCAGATGATTTGAGCTTTTATCATGAGTCAAAAACATATTTCAGCTTCTTTTCAGCTACATTTCAAAGCTAAGGAAGAGCAAAAAGAACTATCATATCAGTAAATTAGGTGCCTAAATTGTCTGTTGTATTACTGAAAAAACACCATGAATAATAATAAGGAGGCCAAAAGGCTGTGTAAACCTCAATAGAAAGAATGTCTTTGATGTGAAACATTTCTCTTTTTCAGCATTCAGACTTCTCTCTCTTTCACTTCAAAAGGCTTATGATCCAAATTGAAAAGCAGCATTTAATAGCCTGCATGGATACTAGCCAATCTGACTTACAGTGCTTTCAAAGTTGCAAGAAAATCCAGAACTGATTTTAAGCTCCCTGTGCACCTCTTCTCTATAGCATGATCTAGTATAATCTCAGACAGAACACATAAAATACAGAGAGCTTGATAATGTGTATAGATTAAAGTACATCTTCAACTGGTTATTTTCCACTTCCTTGTCAGTACTGTATTATCTCACACCAGCACCCTTAAAATATCAGAGGGGGGAGCTCCACTATCTCAGTTAACAGTTCACAATAGTTGAAAAGCACAAAAGCAATACAGTATGCAACTACATGACCTTCTGTTTTATCCAGGCTGGTGCCATAGACAAAAATAAAGAAGAAACCTATGCAAGGGCTAAAACCTGAAGACACTGAAGTAAACAACCTCAGAACTTGCATCTGGCTATATACCCTAAGCAAAATAGACAACTGTTATGATATATCTTACACAAGATTCTCCCTTCCCTTTCACTTGTGTTAATTGATTTTATCCCACACTGATGTTATAGACATCATAGCTGGAGACTACAGTCATTAATGCAATAAATTTTTCTCAAGAAACCCAAATCCGTATTTCCCTACTGATACACATTTTCATTGAGTATTAAGAGAAGGCTTCAAAACATAACTGTCATGTCAAACACATTTTTTCATTCTAGGCTTACAGCATAATTAAATTGAGAACCATTTTAAGCTTCTATTCACGAAAAGGCAATTTGAAAAATTCACTGATCCACATATTAGGGATATCTTGTTTTGCATTGCAATGCAATTAAACATCTTCCATGAGCAAAACAGGAAAAACAGTAATAATTCTAAGTGTCAAATTATATTGGAACAAGTCTGAATTTTCATTTTGGAATTTTCCCAGCAGATATTTCTTAAGGAAATAAAAGGGAACATTTAGAAACAGGCACATTGCAGAACCTGCTTGAAATTCTTCAGGGAAACGAGAGTATATCCCACTAAACTGGCACTGGCTTAAATTGTGCTTCTGCAAGACTAATGAAATGAGACATGTTGTTTCAATGTCAGACAATATAAAACCGAAAATGCCTTTGAGTCAATCAGAACAGTCTATTTAGCATAATTCACCCATTCCAAAAGGCTACTGAATGGACTGGAAATAGTCATGTGCTGGTAGGCTTGCTATGGATAATATCGTAGATTTAATTACTGAATTAGTAGGTAACTACATAAAATGTACATAGCAAAAAAAAAAAAAAAGCAGATTTAGCCCACATCACATGCTTTTATTATTTTTCCAAAGTACAATTCATTAAATGTTCCTTTGAGGTTTAGTATGAATTTAGATGAAGGAAGCCACTAACAACATCTTTCTCATCAAGCTAGAAGAGAATTCGCAAAGTTAACTGCTACATAGTATAAATTGAATATACTGCGGGAGACAAGTGGGAGAGGGAGATAAATCTTACATGAAAAATTATTAATATATTTGCTGCTTTCTGCATGCCATACCTGCTATACTATTGATTCTATTGTAAACCACAGATCCTATGTGATAAAGAAAATCCCTTTTTTTTTTTAACTCTAAAAGATATCATATCTTGGTATGAAGGGATCCTAAATTTCAGCAACAGTTCAACACAAATATTTCTGCTGTTAATCACTGGCTTTGCTCTCCTTGATATTTCATGTCTCAGAGTGCACTAATTCAATTGCACTGGTATATTGAATTGGTGTTGGCCATGCTCATCAAGTTTCCTGTAGTGACACTTACCAGGCATTGTCCTGTGATATCATCACATGAGTCTGCATGACCAAAGCATCTACATGGTGCACAGACTCCACCAAAAATTGTGCCATTCACACGTCTGTGTCGAGGCCAGCACAACTGCAAGAAAAAATTAGATGAAAAGTTAAACTGTTGCTTGAACAGAGAAAGGGATGAGATTTTTAAAATTTTGTTGAATTTGATGTTTTCACTCACAAAAAACATATTTGCCAAATGAATAAAAATACCAACATTTCTCTAGAAAGTTGTTCTTCCTAGTGCTGTGGCTTTGCAGTAACCTTAACCCTACTGGCAGGTGTGAGATTAGAGGCAGCCTTAACTTGATTGTTCCTCTGAAATGGTAAAATAAAGCATAGAAATGAAGGACTGAAATATGACAGCATCAAAGCAAGAGGTACAGACTGAAAAACAGCCAGAAGGTGAAATAGTGAAGGAGAGAGAAGGAGAGAAGAAAACCTCAAAGCAACAAAAAAACATTTTCTGAGAAGTTCAGCCACAAAAAGCAATTAAAATACCATCTAGTCTTGATTGGACTCTAACAAAAGGCTACATTGAAATAAATCACAGGCTGAAAAAACACCATCTTTTTATTTACAAATTGTGCTTCTTAGTAATTAGTAATTTCCCTTTAAAAAATTGTGCTCTGACTTTTAAATTTTTTTTAAATGTCAAATTTAAATCAACATTAAATGCATGGCCAGTTATTTTGTAGGAAAGGTGACACCATACAACTGTGATTCATCAGCGAAAATTTGGCTATTCCATTTCTTCATAATAAGACGTCAAGCAGCAGTCTCCCTTACTATATATCTCACAAATGGCTTTATAGTTTTTGAAAACTATCCTTCCACAGTAAGAGTGCTCATATGATCCAAGGATTTTGCATATTTTAAAAAAGTGCATGACAGTGTTGACCTTCAGAAGCATTTCAATAATACAAAGTTTGTACCGATAGAATGCTAAAAATATAATTTAATAAAGAAAATCCCTTCCCCTTCACACAGACTCTACAAAAAGGTAAGAAGAAGACTCTTCTTTATAAAAATAAAGAAAATATCCCTTTTTGTCTTACTCCTGAAAAATGTGAAAGTAATCCAACCCCGACTTGATTAAGAAATGATTCTTAAAAAAAAAAAAATCCCAAACCTGAGACATTATCCTTGTTTTTCCTTCTTTACGTTCCTTGTTACGCATTCCTAGAAAAACCCTATAAATACTAAAAATTAAAATCTGGAATTATAAAATCCCAAACCTAAAATATAGCTTAAAAGAAACTGCTTCATTTTAATTTCTGGGGCATGAGATGCCAGTGGTTTCTGCATAAATCTATAAATCTTCTTCCTCTTTCAGTGAATGAAAATAAAGATCTTGTGCACAGATACAAATGATGTTGCATGAAACAAAAGTCACTAATTCTAAGGGTTTAGACATGGAATATCAACATCAAGGTGTAGAACAGAACTAAAAGATTACAGACTGAGATCTTAACAAGAGAACTTATGGGACATTCAAAAGTCAGGAAAGTTCTTGACCATCTTAGTGATGCAACTTAAACACAGCTTCTTCTGCAGTGGAAGAAAAGAGTAGATAGAATGGGAACAAATCTGTGGGAGAAGAGCAATTAGATGTGAAGATGTTGACAAACAAAGGCCAGAAAATTCATGAGTGGAGTAAAGTAACTATCACAAATGAGTCCAATTGATATTAAAATTTTAATCTGCTTTACCTGTGCTCATGCAAGTCTGTGTTCATTTCTGTGCTCAATTCTGTGTTCATATACATGCAAAAATGCAAGAATTTTATTTGCCCAGAATCTTGTAAAAAATAAATTCCAAATTTGAGCAGTGGAACAATCTTAGAAGCGATAGCGTATTTTAGATGAGATTGGTTGTCCTCTGAAGACCGATCATGTCAAAACATTTCACAGCAAGAAGATAAGTAAATAATGGTTGTTTTTAGTACTAGCATCTATATCAGGTACAACATCATTATGCAGGAGACAAATACATTAAATTAAATAAAGAAAATGAAACTGAAAATCTGCACAAAACCAATAAAAATGAAACTCTGTTACGTTGAAGCTGACAGAAGTAAAGTGTTGGACAAGGCCAAAAGTATTCAAAGAAGAAAAAAATATTACATCTAAAGGAAACAATAAAATTGACATTTTCAACTTCTCTTTCCATACTTTCTTAGCTGCTAGCCTGTCTGGGAACCTAAAACTCTGTTTTTTTTGGGTTTTTTTCTATGCCCACTAGCATGCATAGGAACTTTAAATTTGCAGATATATATATGTATATACTTTCTCTTGCGCGGTATGATCTTAAGTATATATCAAATTTCAGAGACTGTTTATAATTGGAGAGAAAGTTTAGCACTGAAGGACACAATGTTGGACAGAGAAATTCAGCAACACCAAGACAGGAATTCTACCCAAGTCCTTCAACTTCCACAACAAAAGTAGATATTGAAATATCTACAGTAGGGGCTATTCCAATTGCTTTCTTGTCATCACATCTAAATGTGAATTAGGAGACAAAATGGACAAGTAAAACAAAAAAGTGTGAAGCACAATGACACTACATCCAGCTTTTTTCTGAAAATAATTGGACAGACAATGGTCAGACTATTTCTTAGCCAATGTAAGCACTATTCCTCTCCAGTTATTTTTCCATCTGTACCATTTTGGAAGTGATAGGAATATCCATAATTCCTTCAGGCCTTCTTTCTACATTAGTTTATCTAGCCCCAGAAACATGCAACCACATGAGACTAGACTCTAAGCCCTAAATATCACATATAAGCATTAAAAATTTTAAAGAAAAAGAGAGTTGACAAGCAAATGCCTAGAGTGCCTGTGTAAATGGCATACTGTTTGTAATTTTGTGAAGCAGAGCATCTTGGTGTTTGAAACTATTTCCTTAAAGGCAAAGCTTTTGAAGAATTTTTTTTGGCTTCTATATACCCCAAGCTATGCCCATGTGAGCTAGTTACTCATATGTATACTTGTATGAACACATTCTGTGTGAACTAATGAATTTGTTAGGAAAGTGGGTATTTTTCTGAGCATGTGTCTATGTTATTATCTGTAACATGACCAAAATAGAATGAAACAATTTTCACAAGAACACACATGCAATTCTCAATGACTCCAAGGCAAATGGCAAAACCCTGGGAAAACAAAAGAGGAAACTCAAACATGGTAACTCAGATAATTTGATCCAGCTTTATTATGCCCAGGTCAGACAACTGCCATTTTCCTTCTAATTGTGATGGGTGCATTCATTCATATTATCAACTGGCTGAAGAGAACAAATATTGTTTTAACTTCCTTTGTATTAACCGAAATGTCTTTTCACAATTTAGAAATCACCACAGAGGTTTAAAACTTCAGATTTTAAATATTATATTAAAATTTAATGAACTGTTACCTAGAAATAAGGGTAACAAGTCAAGCCATACCAAATTCCCAACAGGAACAGGCAGCTCTCTTACTATTTTCTACCAGCACAGGTCCACTGGCTGCTTACAACCATCACAGTGTTCGCACAATGGAACTAGACTGAACCATGACACTCACCTCACATGAGGTACCATCATAGCCTGGAGGACAGTCACATAACTCCACTGCAGATGCCACCTTTCTCCCTGTTGAAGTGTGATCAGCAGCTTCCATGATAACGTTTCTTAGCCTGGATGTAACAGAAATTAAACAGGTAAATTAGAGGGAAGCGTATCTGCAGCTGAAAGCAACAAATACTTTATAGTGACATTCAGTGCTGGTTTCTGTTTTCCTACTTAAAAAAAAAAGGAGGTTTTCACATTCATCTATTTCTTCCTAAACTACATGTCTGTAGGCGTGTTACTATTTTTGTTCATCATGTGAGGGAGACTATGGTCAGACACACATTGATAAAAATAGATAAAAAAAGTCTCACAGCACTGTACCACGAGATGGAAGGCTATTCCTGGCCTGCAAGCCACTTGTGTCAACTTGCATTGCAGCTGCATATAGAGCAAATTTGACACTAAGCAGAGTCTTCAAAATTTATAAGCCAGTTGTCCAGCTTTCTAAAATGTTACATTACTAAGTTTTGGTTATAAGGTACTTTTACTCTGGAGATTTGATTTCTGAAAAAGATTTCAGCCCGGTCCACAAGGATCGAGAACCTAAGTATTACGTATATCAAAGAACAATGTATGTAAATGAAAGGAAAAGGAAATCTTCTACCATACATCCTGTTTTCCCCAATGACAAACAAATGCTAGATATTGCCTAAATAGCCATTGCTTAGGCAAACACTGAGCACGATTTTTATTTCAAAAGTATGGACGTATGATAAGAGAAACAACAGAGGCTTTTGATAATCTTACAGGTATTATGAGAAACAGGTGTAGTTTACCTCACTAGTAACCATTTGGGGAAAGAAACTGGGATTTAGGAGTTTAAGGAACATTAAAGTATTACAGAGGCTCAATGACTTCACCCACTAATATTAACAGTGTTTTATTACTAGAGCTACTTGAAAAGCTTCTTTTGAAGTCTTTTTCAGCAGAAAATACCTTTCTATCATAATATATATTTTCTTTAAAATTAATCCATTTTCTTTGGAAAATGTAAAGCAAACTTTTTTTTTCCTCCATTGTAAGGCATTTATCTTTTGGCTGCCAAAAAATCCTGAAAATTATTTGGATGACCTTGGATAAGAAAACATCCAAGAAAAATATTTTGTTGTTCCTGTAGCAGTTGGAGGAAAGGTTAAGACAGAATATTTTCCCACTTGATTTTATGACTACTCTAAATAAGACAGACATGAAAGGTAAGGGAAAAAAAGGGAAGATTTCTGAAATTAAGATAGAAACTTCAGAAAAACAAAAATTTTAACATCACTAGGAGTTTGGAGGGACTACCACTGTAGATTATGCTGTTAGAAACTTGAATCTGATTTGGTGATACTAGAACTTCTGTAAAAGTTTCTTCATATTGTTTTAAGAGAAGGATACTTGTTCCCATCCAGATCTTTAGTAAATTCTCTCTTGCTTTTCAACATATCCCCTTCGCTCCATTGCTGTTTGCTTATTTTGCTATTACCCTTTTGAGTTTTCCTTACAATAAGATAACCAATCTCTAGGATATTAGATATCAAATAGTGATGACATACAGTAAAATAAAATCTAAAAATTTAAGAAGAAAAATCTGTAAATGAAGAAACAAAATTTTAATAAAAGGCCAAATTTTATTTCTCCTTTGAACTACAGCACAGATCTTGGAACAAAGAGAAGCATTAACACACAGAAACAATCCACCCAGTATAATTCCACATTTCTATTCACTGAATTGTTCCAATTTTCATTACATTCTGCTATTTGCTAAATGGGATTTTAATGTGTTTAACAGTTTTTAGCATTAACAGTTACTCAGTGAAGAAAGCTGCAGTGATTTTCTTTTCTCCCATTTTCATGTTGCAATTTTGATTCCTCGATGCCATTCTGCATTCATTAAAATACATAATGCTGGCAGTAATGGGGCACTGGATCCTGAAGATGCATGAACAATTTGAGATTAGACATCGAGACCAAATATTTAAGCTGACTGTTACTGTCAGCAGGCAACTGTTGACTTCTAAAAACAAACAAGATTAAAAGGGAAGGGAACGTTTCAGGCTGTATCGGAATAGTTTACTGTCTGCTCTGCCAGGCATCTGAATCACATCAGCTGCATAAGGCACATGAAGTACTGACCCAATCATTGCTCATTTGTGTTGAAGCCAATTCCGCATATGGAAGAAAACCCTCGGCCTCTTCTTCCCTCTTTCTCCTTGTGTCTAGCACTGACTCTTCTATATGGGGTTGCAGGCAATCTATTGTTGTTAGCACCACAATTTCCAACGTCTATCTGTGTGTTTGCAACATTTACCGTCAGTGACCACTCTGAATATTAAAACTGAATAAACAGTGCTACTAAACTTTCTCTAAAGCACAAGCAAACGGTATTCAATTAAACAAAACAATAAAAGAGAGTTATCTTTTCCTGGCTTGTTGCTTCTACCACATATGGACTTAACTGCAACATTCTGGAAGATCTGTCAACTTAGAGGAGGATCAGGATATAAACCCAGAAGCTGAGTTCACTTTCAGACTGACTGCTGCATTTCTGTACTCTCATCTTTTATCCTACTTGAGCATCTAAATGATAGCCCACTCATAATTAGGAAGCTTCCTAACTATGCCATAGAGCAACAACAACACTGTAAGCTTAAAATGACCAAAAAAATGTACTCAAAACCATGCTTAAGTCAAACTGAATTAATATTGTTTCATGGCTACTTAAAGTGTTACTGATTGACTGGTGTTTCTAATAGGTTAAACTAAACAAGAGTTAAAAATACAATCCTAAAATAAAAGCTTTTTCTAAATGGAAGCAACACCATTGAATTTTTAAGTCTCTTTCCACATGACTGCAAGAAAGTTACTTTATCTTACATAGTCTCCATTCTGGTCTCTTTTTAAGCACAGATTATAATAGCATCCTTGGAAATCCTTGCATACGTGGTGTCATTACTCATTTTGAAAACTTGCAGTATTTAAATGAACAGGGTGCTTAATATAGCAATCTCTAATTAGTATGTTGCATAATTCTGCTGGTGCTTTGAAGCAGAAATTGTCATTCATGAAGGATCTAATAACCCTGCAATATTTCTGTCTCTCTGCCAGACCCTCTTAACCCTCTCAAAGGAATATCCATCTGTCCACTGCACATACCTGTTTAAAGATAATAAAAAACTTTTACTTCAGTCGACTTATCTATTAAGGCTTAGCTCTACACTATATCTTTTCAACAATGTCATCCTTTGGAGACCATCAACAGTAGTCCTTAATCAGCACAACATATCACAAAGAATATCTTCTTCATTGGGTCTACATTTTCCCAGCAGTACTAAAGGGGCAGAATATGGAGAAAAGAGTTATTTCACATGATCTTAAGAGTTATGAGCACAGCTTTGTACCTAGCATATTTTAGCATGAGTGGAAGTCAAAGAGAATATAAAAAACTCAGCACTGAGGCATACCCTAAAAATCAGCAATATGACTACAATGACAGATGATAAGATGGGCTGGATGACAGTAGATGCTCTTGTTGCTACAAGAGGTGACTGTGAGCACAAACTTCTCAGAAGACTCAACTCCACTCAGTAAATCTCACCCTCATGGGTGAAACTATTATTCCTACAGTTAAATCAAGGATGAAAAATTGATTTTGTTTAATTGTGATTGGAATTTCACGTCCTCTCTTCTGTCACGCTAAACTGCAATAAGCACTCTAACAGCAGTCAATAAAATGTGTTTACTTTAGACTTGTGGACATGCTGACAGTAATCAAAGTAACACAGTAACCACTGTATTCTTCTCTGGTAAGAGACATCATAGGAACAGCTAGAAATGTACCAGTAATATAAGACCATTTCTAGCAAAAAGGATACTCTTCAAAATTACTTCAGTCCCTTCCCCTAACCCCTTTTTAACTCATTGTCTTTCAGGGACCAACCTTCCTAGCTGTAATGTCACTACATCTAGAAGCTGATGGCTACTAACACACAAAGCATAAGTTATATATTTGTCACAGATCTCCTCTCAAAAAGCATTTCCAAGACATGTTTTTGGAAAATTTTCTATAACACACCACTAAACTGTTCCAAAGGGTGAATATGAACAACACTACCAAAGAGTGAGGCACCACACACGGCCAAATGGCTAAAGCAGTAATCTGGGATGCAGGCAGTCTTCCAAATGTGTCACAGGCAGGTCTGCCACTTCTTACTTACAAGGCACAAATTACAGACTGTATCAGTTCTACATGTGTGCACTTAACTGAGCTATACGCTGTTGCCCAGAGGGGATCTCATCCATCCCACCCTCATTGTTTCACAGTAGAGGCAAGATCGAGCCAGTACATGTCCAGCAATACACTTTCTTCACAGATTTTAACTGCCTAACCAAAGTGGTTTTTTGTAGGAAAGCCCCCTTAATCATACAAGTACAAACATCAGTACACAAATATATCTAAACCTCTGACAACTGAAATTTGCATTTCCCATAATACTTCGTAAGACTTTTGGCCCAAAGGAAGTCAATCATACATATACACATATATATATATATATGTACATATTCTGACTAATGGTTTGCGTTTTTTATTTGAATGAGAACAGAGTGGAGGAATAGCACCACTGAGCTCCCACTAGTCTCAGCTGAAAGCTGTGGATTAACAGTTTCTCATGGTCTGCTCATAGCGCATAAAAGATGAGCTCTGGCCTGGTATTTTGGCTGTCCTCTAACACCAAGGTGGGAAACTGATGGGCCATGAAAGGTTTTCAAACTGGATGCAAGGAGAGGCAGAGATGCAAAGAGATGCAAGGTTGACAACCAAATGAGTAAATTAGGAAGCAGTCTGGCCCAAACTCAAGCTAGTTATGATTCACAAACTTATTTACAGAGATGTAATACATACTAATTAACCACAGGAAGAGACACAGATTGAAGAAATAGGAATTCTTTTTGCAGGGAAAAAAATTGCATTGCCAAAGCTCAAATCAGAAAACTGCATGCTGTTGACACAACCTGCCTTTCAATTTAGGATGTCTTTTAATTACCTAACTATTCAAATGATGGTTGGATTTCTTAAGAAATTGCAGAGTAGCAAAAACTGTGTCTGTGCACTCAGCAAATTATCACTAAATGTGCTATCAGCTCCCTCCATTCCCAATTGCCTTATGCCACTGAATCAAGTGATGTGTAGATTAGAGAACATTTCAGGTTTCATGCCTTGTGAGTAAAAAATTACTAGGCAATCAATTCCACTGCACATTAAAAAATATTACTTATGCCACCTAACTATTAATGTATAGACAGTGCAATCATAGAGTATCAGGAATGAGTCTGCTTTCTGGCCCACCTGGACTATTTGCTCATGCACTTATGAAAATTTGAAATGCAAGATAAGCTTTACAGTTTCAACCACACTGCAGCCACTGAAATAGAACTATATCATCTCATATGTCTTTAATTTTATCGAAGGACTCAGAAGAGTTCACATCAAATCAGTGGCTTTAAGCAGTTCAGGCAGCATCCTGACATAAATCAAGAGAAAGGCTTTGGGATTAAAAACACAGAAAACTCCCCTCGAGGCACTTTTCCAGCTTAGAAACTCAGGATATTATTCTCTGGTCCACTGTTAACGTGACCCTGTATGCTCATTAAATGGGGAAAACAGTATATATGAAATATATCATCTCTTCCTTCAACATGTTATTACCGCACTCCATGATTTACCATGTACATGGGAATTACAGTGTTCACAAAATAAACATATTTATAGAACTGTCATTCATGCCTTAATAGTCCACGTAATTTCATTTTCTTAAAATGCTGTTTCTTTCTGTTGCCTTCCTCCTCCTGCCTATCCAAAATGAAAAACATACTAACGACTGCTTGCAAGTGTAAATGAATGCTATGGATTTCATGATAATAAATTAGAGTGTTTTAAATTACATCAGCTTAGTTTGCTGAAGAGAGAAAACAACTCTTGAGAATATCTCTGAAGCAAAGGGACCCGTTTCCCACAATCACCTGTAGATGGCATTCATCACATTGCTGTATGTGGCTCTTATGAGGATCCTCTTCACATTTGCAAGGATAGTCATGAACTCCCTCCTGCTGACTGGAACATCGGTGCCATGCACTGAGAAAGATTCTGGTTTCAGCACAATCTCTTCAGTGTGCTCTTCAGAAGGATGCAGATGAATACCTCCTTTAGGAGTGCTGATTATCAAGTCACCTCCCTAGAGAGGGCCACGAATGAGAGAGATTTGAATATGAAAAGAGTAATGAAAAAAACCCCAGTTGGGGTACATGATTTATTGAATAATATATTTTACAAGAATAACAAGTATCAGGAATAATATTCACTTTTCATAACCCTGAAATGGTCTTGCTCGATAAAACTGAAAATCAGTGGAAAAGAAAGTTTAGATTATTCAGACAAAGCCTAGTGTCATGGGTCTGCATAGGCAAAAGCAAATTCATACAATCCTGAGTTGCACAAGAACAGATCTGCTGAAAGAATGCGAAAGTGCTACCTCAAACAACCAATTATTTTATTTCTTCACTCGTCCTGATGAACAAGAAGTATTATAGTTTTCTAAGCTGCTGCAATAATACCAGAGACATTGAAGCTTTTAGTTCTCTGAAGTATATCCGTTTTCCGATACTATAAATTAGCTGAGAGTATGTACATCTTTCTGTTTTGTGTCCTCAACCACCAGACTTCATACTGAACATCTGAAGAAGTGGGCAATTTTCTTTCCTTTTTTTTTTTTGTGGCTGAAAATACAATCATTTTACCTCTATGATGACATCGGATTGAACTATCAATTGAACTGTTTCTTCTTCTTCTGTGAAGTCACAGGAGACTGTAAATTTCAGATGTCCTCCAGCAGCTGCTACCTGCGGAGTAAAAAGACAGAAAAAAGTGCAATTGAATGAAAGAAAACAGTCCTTAACCATTGGGGGGCATTGTTCTCCAGCATCTGTATTTTCCCTAAGTAAGTAGATCTCTAGGGTTGCAAAACAATGTGCAGATACCTGGGGATTACAGCTCTACAGACCATGCCCTTCTTGTTCAACCAAATAGAAATCACACCTAGTGCATTTTGGTAGCAGCAGGGGGTTCAGGGGTGGCTTCTGTTAGAAGTGGCTAGAAGCTTCCCCTGTCCCTGTGGAGCCAATGTGCCTCCACATTGTCCCTGTGGACCCAATGCCAGCCAGCTCCAGGACAGACTTTCTGCTTCTGGCCAAGGCCGAGCCAATTAGGAGTAATAGTGATGCCTCTGTGATAACATATTAAGAAGAGAAGGTTGTTGCGCTTCCAGCCAGGGAAGAGCAGAGTAAGAACATGGCAACCATGACGCAGAAACCAAGGTCAGTGCAGAAGGAGGGGCAGGAGGTGCTCCAGGCACTGGAGCTGAGGCCCTGCAGCCCGTGGTGCAGCCCGTGGTGGAGCAGCTGTGCCCCTGCAGCCCGTGGAGGACCATCAGGGTGCAGAGACCCACCGGCAGCCCATGGAGGAGCCCATGCTGGAGCAGGTGGATGAATGAAGGAGGATGTGACCCTGTGGGAGGCACAAGATGGAGTAGGGTCCTGCCAGGGACCTGCAACCCGTGGAGAGGGAAACACATGCTGGAGCAGTTTTTTTCCCAGGTAGAATTTGTGGCCCCTGTGGGGGACCCACACCGGCACAGCTCATCCATGAAGGACTGCACCCCATGGAGGAATGACCCACAGGACAGCAGTTTGGGAAGAACTGCTGCCTGAGGGGTGGTCTCACATTGGAGAGGTCCATCAAGGACCCATCAAGGACCCCACAGGAGCAGGGGAAGGACTCCTCTCTCTGAGCAGTGACAGAAACAACAACTGACTGTAACCCCCATTCCCCATCCCCCTGCACTGTTGGCGGGGGAGAAGGGAGAACATGAAAGGAGGGGTGGGGGAAAGGTGTTTTTAATACTGTTTTATTTCTCACTTTTTGGCTCTTATCCTGCTAGTAATAAATTTAAGTACTATCCCCACTTTAAGTCTGTTTTGCCCATGAAGGTAATCAGTAACTGACCTCTCCCAGCTCTTATTTCTCCTCATGAATCCTGAGCTGTTTTTTTTTTTTTTTCTATCTCTCCTCTGTGCAGTTGCAGAGGGGAGAGGGAGAGAATGGCTTTAGTGGGTACCTGGCATCCGGCGAAGATCAACCCACTCACCTAGTCATTTTATATCTATGCCTTTTGAAGGCTGCAAGCTCCTTAAATGCACAGACTAACAGAGAAATCAGAAACAGATATGAAATCAGTGCAAATTTCCACTTGATACTGACATTAGATTTTCAATGTATTCAATTCAGTTATATGGTCCTCATTTAGGCTGGCTTCTACATCCTTAAAAACCTGTAAAAGATTCCATAACTTCAGTTTCATTGATGGGCCAAAAGAGAAAAACAGAAAAAAAGCACAGTGATGTTTTTCTTAGAATGGACTGTAATCTAAGATAAAGTAAGAATTTTCCCTCATGGAGTTAAACAAACTTACTTTAAAAGAATGTTCCAGCCTTTTTGCTCAGTTTGACCGAGCCTACAATACAAGAAGTCAATGACCAGGCTCTTCTGCCATGCCAATATATTTTTTCTATGCTCTTTTAGCCCTCAAAATCCTGGCAATGACACTAGCTTTTCCATTAGACATGGAATATAGTAGGATGCAAATCAAAACCTGCAGATTTGAATGACATAGTTCAGCACAGAAACAGTACTTTCTCTTAATTGATTGAGAGCAGCATAAGTAAATCAAAGGCTGAAAGAGCTACATTTTGGGGTTTAAACACATCTCCCTCATACTTCAGTGCAATGCAAGCCTCCTCTCAGAGACTATTAAAATCACAAGGACCCTTCTGCCCTTCCAGTGCATACTGCTGAGCACAGAACAAACTCGTGAGTCTTCTACAAAGAGAATAATCTGGTTATTCTCAAGGACATAATATGCCATTATTTGTTCATCATACTAGATGATGTTGCACACAGCAACAGATAGCAGTGAAAGTCATCATCTTCATTATTTTATGATGCACCTAAGTTAAGGGGTGAAAAAAAAGTCCCAGCATTTAGGGCCTGGAAATCAATTGATCTTGAGTTATTCATAAAGGTATATAAACCACCTACATCTGAGGATGTACAGCTAATTGCTAGTTGAAAACCAGAAAATCGCCTCCAGTTCATAACACAAATCTTGGACCATAGAATCATGGGATCATAGAATCATAGAATATCTCAAGTTGGAAGGTGTTCATAAGGATCTTGGAGTCCAACACCCTGCTTCTTGCAGGACTATCTGAAACTAAACCATATGACTGAGAGCATGATTCAGAGGCTCCTTGAACCCTGTCAGGCTTCATGCCGTGACCACCTGGAGAGGAAGAACCTTTTTCCTAATGTCCAATCTGAACTTCCTCTAGCGCAGCTTCATTCCATTTCCTCATGTAATATCGCTAATCACCAAAGAGAGGAGATCAGCACCTCCACCTCCGCTGCCCCTCTTGAGGAAGTTATAGAATGCAATACGGTCTCAGCCTTCTCCAAGATGAACAAACCAAGTGACCTCAGCTGCTCCTCCCAAGTCTTGCCCCCAAGGCCTTTCATTAACTTGGTCACCCTTCTCTGGACACACTTTAACAGCCTGATATCCCTGAGGTGCCCAAACCTGCACACAGTGTTCAAGGTGAGGCCGCACCAGTGCAGAGGAGAGTGGGACAATCACCTCCCTTGACCAGCTGGCGATGCTTTGCCTGATGCACCTCAGGACATGGTTGTCCCTCCTGGCTGCCAGGGCACACTGGTGGCTCATAATCAACTTGCCACCAACCCCAAAAGCCAGATCTCTTTCCACAGGGCTGATCTTCAGCCTCTTATCCCCAAATTTGAATATATAAGCAGGATTACCCCATCCCAGGCTCAGAGTCCAGCCCTTGCTCCTGTTAAATTTGGTTGATGATGGCCCAGCTCTCTAGCCCATCCAGATCTCTCTGTAAGGTCTCTCTACCCTCGACAGAGTCTGCAGCTCCTCCTAGTGTAGTATCATTGACAAAGAGTAGTATGACACGTTTATCTACATGGTATCCAAACCTGTGACCAGTGCAACTACATTAAGCCTTGACCATAACAACATGGAAAGACTTTTGTTTCCTTAGATACAGATATTACAGCATTTTTGCTTTGCTTGTGGTCAAGTCTAAGCACTGGTTTATAACTGCAAGAGGAATGTAGAAAACTTACATATTTAAAATGCTACAGGAAATACCCAGAATTGCTTTCAGATGTAGACAAACATTTTAGAAGAGTGACTTTTGCAGAATTTTATCATTTCTATTTCAATGTCAGACTACCTACAAGGATTCAAGAAAGTAAAAATAATGGGAAAATAAAGATTGGGGGTTTCAGGCAACCCATAAAAATTATGTACCAAGACAGGTTTTACTTTTTCCCAGCTACATAACCTTTACCTTAATAAATAAAAATCTAACACAGGAATTGATGGGTCACAAAGCAGAAAAAAGCCCAACCCACCAGACAACCAAAAAAAACCCCCAAACAAACAAACAAACAAACCAAAACAAAAAATCAAACAACCACCCCTAAAGTAAAGACGGTATTTTAGAGAAAGCAACCAGAATGGACTAGGGACTCCTAAAATATAACCAACAGGAAACACAAGAAGAAAGCGGTGGGATGACTAGTCCAGAAAAGAGAATGCTCAGAGGGAATAGGAAAATAGTTTACCAAAACCTAAAAGACTGGAAAAATGAAATGGCCATTTTTATTTTCCTGTGGCAACTGCAGGAAAAGCATAAAGAGGATTCAGCTTAAGTTTACAGAAAGCTTTCTGATTGTAAGGATGGTCAAAACAGTATCAAATTACTTGAAAATGCTACTGAATTACTTCATTAATTCTTTAATAGCAGTTCAAACATGATGGAGGTACTCTGGGTACGATGCCTAAGAGATGGAATATGACTAGGAAGTCTCTTGGGTTCTTTGCTAGCCACAGCAGTCTGATCTTCACAACTGCAACTCACAAGATTTGCATATCACAAACAGGATTACACATTGAAGACAAAGTCCCAAAATGGCAATTATTGTAGAGAATACCTGGTAGTTCAGAATACATATTTACCTTGTGTTCTGTATAGTACCAATATAGATTAGAAAAAACCTCCAACTTACATAAAGCAGAAAGTATTACTTCCTTCTCCCATTGTTTATAGTGGTCATTTCCTTCCTCTGCATATCTAAAGTACAAGTTCATTCACAGGCAAAACAATTCGGAGGTTAATCCATGTGCCGCATGTGTCATCTAGTGCAAAAAATACCTTTCACTGAATTTTAAATAAAAGGAAATACAGAAGTTGGGCACCTGTGAGATCTCTCTGTTTTGATGTTTTTCTCTGCATCACCCAAAGATTCAGAGTTCTGCTTCACAGATTGTCATCTGAGGTCATCAACACCAAAGAGAACAGAGCATAAAGGTTTGCCTTGCCGTGACAAAGGCATGTATTGTTGAGACAAGAATAGCTGTCTAAAAATGTCAAGGAAGTTCCACAGAATTTCCATTGTCTCTCTCACCTGTTTTTAGATTAATACATCAAATATTTCTTCCCAGCTCGGGAGGCAGAATCAAGAAAAGTCACAGACTTCCCATGAAATACAAGTATAGGAAACAGAAATCACATCTATCTTAGTTTTAATCCACCAAGTTTCGGGGAGATGGTTTTTGTTTGGTTTGCTTTGGGTTTGTTTTTTTTTTTTTTTTTTTGTTGTTGGTCACAACTGTACTCTACTATTATGTTACATGTTGTTAAAGAATATAAACAGAAAGCAGACAAGACTTTTTTACAACAGGCTGACAAAGAGAGGGTCAAACAAACCAGAAGTAGAAAAAATGGCTCCTTTCTATGAAAAAATTCCCCTGCTCAACAGCAAGAAGATGGAGGGTAGTAGGAAGCAGCCAGTGTTACCTTGTGCAAAGCATCTTTGATGTTATGCCTGTCACACTAAAATTACTTTTAAACCAAGATAAGTGATATTAAACCACAAATAATTACAGTACTGAAAACAAACAGCATTGCTACAAATATTAGGAAGGCCATAGAAGAGGAAAACTTCTATTTCTTTATATGAAAATGAAATTCTAGAAGTCTTGCTCTTCCTCCACTTAGTGAATCTCCTGCCAATGCTTTTCTGAGGCAAGCTGTCAGGATCTCCCCTGCTAATGTCATTGGAGAGTACCTCTTCCTAGTACAGCTTTTATAACCCATCTTATTCTTGAATTATTGCATGATGATTCACACTCCCCCTCTTCAATGTCTCTTGTAACTCTGCCTGTAAAGGTTTAGCACTTAGTCCACCACACTGGGGGCTGCCTCATTTCTTCTGAACACCTGCCAAATGTAACTTCAGAGATTAGGAGCTATCTGCACTAAACAGGGTGCTGATTATAATCCCTTATCTCATTAAGCAGTAAAATGCTCTTCTGTCAGCTAGGAAGAGACTCAGTTTGTGATTAAAGCACCTAAATAGGAACTGGGGCATCTGATATGGCACAATGTGGCAACATGTGGGCAATTGAATGAAGTCTTTTGTAGAGTCAAAGGAAAGCGGCTGGTCTATGCTGTCCCCACCAAAAGATGACTTTCAAATAATTTCACTTCGTATTTATATTTTAAATGTAACTTGGAAGACATAACATGCATTTCACAAATGAACAAAAAATTATGCACTAAATGTATTATTGAAATAAAACACATACACCTTGCTCACATGTTTAGTTGTAAAATCTATATCAGAATGGAT
The DNA here is from genome assembly GCA_013399855.1 of Oxyruncus cristatus. Classification (NCBI taxonomy): domain Eukaryota; kingdom Metazoa; phylum Chordata; class Aves; order Passeriformes; family Cotingidae; genus Oxyruncus; species Oxyruncus cristatus. The sequence continues at coordinate 514,989 of VXAY01003849.1, read as the reverse complement.
TTAGGTCAGAAAGGCTTGGATTTCAGGCCTAATCCAAGAGAACACAACACCTTCAAAAGCAAATTATATCCCTATATTAAAATAGATTTAGACCAATACTGATACAACACTAGACTTCCAAAATGAGGGAAATAAAAGGTGTCATATAATCTTAAGAGTTGTTTATGTTGGAAAAGACCTCTAAGATCCTTGAGTCCAATTATTAACCCAGTACTGCTAAATCTACCAGTAAACCATGTCCCTAAACAGATTGAACTATCTTTTCCCTCTTCACTGTTAGTGGTTGCAGAGGAAATATAGTCACTGACATGTTTTATCAGACAAACAAACATTACAGAGACAATTAATATTTTTATTAAACCGATATAGCTGCAGTACAGCTATAGAAAGGTAACATGCTTTTGGAACATGGATCTTACTTGCTATTACATAATTATATATGTGGTCACAGAATTAGGACTATATCAAGTGAACAAATGTTAGCAGAAAAAAAAAAAAAGAAAAAAAGGCTACAAACATGAATGGGTAGAACATTTCAATGGAGAGTGTTAACACACATAATGCTGAATACAAAAACAAGGAGTTGCACAGCAAGTTGGTGATAGTAATTTAAGGTTCTAGGAGATAATGATGTTTAGAATAAATAATAATATTTAATTAATATTCTATAATATAAATAATAATATGTAATAATATGTATCTATATATCTATAACCTGTATATATCTTATATATATAATAATAATAATATATAATAATTAATAATTATTATAGAAGACATTCCCAAAACAAACCCTTATTTGTTTCCTGATACACCTCTGAATGTTTTTTGCTTGCTGCCATGATTATGAGAAATATCAGATACACTGACACAGATGTTCATTCAGTCTTCCAGTGGCTCTGTCATATTCCTATGGCACTATCTACTACTAGATACTGTGCTTGAAGGTAATGGAAATGTAATATATACAGTTGAATTCCCTGCTAGCCTTGAATTTCCATGAAATAGAGCTGCAATAAAATGTTGAAGTTTATTTGGACTCTTTCACCTTCACAAACTCTCTAGGCACAGGTTTATTTTATGACATGGCTTTCAGCAAATGTAGAGATATCTGCCACAGGAACAGCAGCATTAACCACAAGAAGGAAATTGGTCCCAGTTTATTAGTGGTGACAAATTTAGTCCATAATTGATTGGCACCTATGCAGCTGTGATATTGTTTGACAAGTCACTGAACAATGTACCACCTTAACTGATGGCGAAGTGCACATGTGTTCTTCTAGCAGCCCACTCAGTGCAGAAGGGAGTGCACAAAGGGCTACTTTTCCTAACTTATGTGTAAAGAAGTATTTCATTGTTAATTCAGCTCTCATCTGGATTATTATCTTCTTTATGAAAAAGTACCAGCTGTAAATTTATGATATTTAATTGGATTTTGCTGATCCAGTCTTTGTGATAGTTGTAGTGTGAGGGAAGGCAGGGACTAGAAAAGAATTCTGATAGAACCATCACCAAGAAGACGTCAAACCTTTCTTCATTTAGTAATAGCTCTCAGCAAAGATTGCATGTTTTAGTTCTACTCCAGATCCAATTAGAGATTAAATAGACTCTCCTCTCTTAGGCAGATTGAATTTAGATAGGAGAAAAAAGCTCGTCTGAGGCATTAAAGTAATATTTCAGATAAAGCAGGGAGCAGAATAATCATGTTTTATTTGAATGACAGTATAGTTCTGGCTAGCTTTAAAAAAAAAGTCAGAGTTTTCTTTATAGGGAAGTTAAATTTTCCCCTGAAAGAATGGGCTCGTTCTCCCAACTCTCTGCCATCTAGAGGTCCCCCAATTCCATCTGAGCTTCAGAATCCTACAGTTTCCCTGCTTAAGTACACTCAAAATTTGTTTATATAAACTGATGTTGCATTCTACTTATAATCTCTTAATCAAAATGCTGCTTCCAGAGAAGTTAACCAAACATGGGAGTAAGCTACATAAAGTAGCCTGACTACTATAGTGCTTGGTTCAATTGCCTTCCGTGAGAATTTGTTTATAATACTGAACCACTCAAAGGGGAATTCACTATTTCTTCAATTTTTTGAAACAGACCACTCCAATAGCTGAGAAGATTTCCAAGTCATTCTTTTCTTGAATCTTATCCAGAATGTCATGATACAGCCTCTTTATTTTTTAGCTTTTCCTCTGCTGATCCTACATAAAGGTAGAGCTGGGTCAAAGATAAAGGAGTTTTATTCAATGTAGGTACTCATTTGATCACATAATGTTCTGTGATGTCTAAGCTATAGGCTAAAAAATCTAAGAGCAAGACATAATATCTTATCTATACATTTATTTGCTCTACCTTGAATGACCTTTATGGGAATTTAAAAAAAAAATACTTAAAAACTCACTCTGTAAGACTTTCTCTCTTTGTACACTGGATAATGGAACAAGACAATCACAATAAATCTTAATATTTAAAATTTTCCCAGCAATGGAAAGAGCCATGAAATCTTTGGGTTTATTTTTTCCCCCAAGTGAATGTTTTCTGTTTAAGAGACAAATAAAACCTGTCCAAAGAGCAAGCACAACCCAAAAGGAGCAACCACAACTCTGCTACATTGTACTTCACATGGCCATTGATCATGACTTTTCCACATTTCACATCAGTATCTGAACAACTGGGATCCTTTTCAGAACACAAAGTTTAGCAGAGTCTTTTTGTACACTGCATCTGATCACTAGGCAGTCGAAAGAATACCCTGCACCTATCAGAGAAATATCATGTGTTCAGATTCAAACAACAGACACAGGAGTGAAGAAAGAACACCAAGAGGGGAAGACATTCAAATCTAGTGTTTCCTTAATCACCTCTTGAAAGTGTCCCTTGCTTTTGCTAGAATATCAAAAATGTAATCAGATAATTTAAAGCTTGCTGCTTTTTCCTTCTTGCTTCAGAATATGCAAGGCATAATATTGGTAAAGTGGTTGATAATGTTTGCCATCCTGAACATGATAATCTGATGCCTGTTTTCTGGCCCTTCATATTTAAAATACTTTGTCACAACCAATTTAGACCAATCAAAATCTTACATAATTCTTTTAATTCAATGCATCTGCTATAATACGAAACATTTACATGGAAAATATTTTAAAATAATCAATAAGAAGCTTCTTATTTGTGGATTTCCTAAAATTATATCCAGAAACTCAGCCCAGTCTTACTGTTACCAAGATACTGTATTAACATTATCATTTCATAACCTTGGTTCTCTTCCTCCTTGGATGAACTAGACTGTATTATTTGGAAGCAAAAAAAAATATTAGATGTCTAAAATGTCCAACTCACTGTGTTTAATATATAGTATTGAAACAGCCAATGACGTCATGGAACTCTAAAAGGAAAAATGGAACTAATCTCAGTTCCTAAGGAAGATGTGAACTGAATGACATGAGGTCTCCAGTGAGCCCTGTGCTGCCAATCCTACTTATGCTGAGGAGTTGCTCCTTCTGAACTTAGCATTGAAAAAATTAATGTAATCAGTGACTGATTGAAAAATTTGCAAAATAAGGTTATATGCTGTCTCATGAAATGTATTTATGAATGTAGACATTCACGTGTCTACCCATTCTACAAATTCTCAAACCTCTACCATAATTACTACTGTCATTTCCCCTCACTGGAGAAGGCAAACAGAACTGTCTGGCCAACCATTTCTGAAGTCTAAAACCTGCTTTTCTACTGATAACCCTTTACAAAATTTAGAATATATGATCACTTTGTTGTAAGACCTTAACCATAGCAACCACAGCACATAACCTTAGTATGGTTACTCACTTTCTTCTTCTTCCTTTGCTTTCCATATGATCTTCACTGTGCCTTCCCAACCACTGTTCCCCAAGCTGCTGTCACTAGACCACGGATTCAAAAATACAAAACAGGGGTATATTTTTCCAGTAGTGGTGTGGTAACTGTAATTCGTGAACAATTACTGTTCATATCTATTACTGTGGTGGTAGGTAAATCTCAATCTTTGGAAGTCTCCTAATCTGGCAAAAATATACCAGAAGCTGTGACACTGTAGCATAATATGTCAAGCACTCATCATAGCGCAATATTTAAAGAAATTAACTTTGTATGTCATCAAAATTGCAGGCATTTTTCCCTGACTGAATACAGTTAAACTGCAAGGAAAAGAAAAAAACCAAACCAAACAAAACAGCTAATACAAACTCACCGACTCATGACTAGTTTTTTGCAACAGCTGCTCTGATCTCCGTAAGCACCAATTTAGCAGGCCAAAGCGGCTGAATGGTGTAAGTCTGGGTAAAAATAACACTTTTTAAATAACACAGTTTTCTAAAACTGTGAAGATGTTTCAGACTACCAGGGATATTGAAATCCAATTCACTATTTGAGCATCAACTCTGCGACATGTTTCTAAATAACATACTCTCATCAAACATTTCTAAATAAAAACTGTTTACTGCTGGTCTTGTAGCTGTCAGCAACCTCATAATTGAAAGTAATTCTTACTTTTACTGATTAAATGTTAGTCTCCCAGTTCCATGGTCTTTGGTTCCAAAGGGACAAACCATAATTGCAGTAGACATTGCAATAAATGCCTTCCTGTAATATTAGAACGAATTACTAACTAGAACATCTATGTCAATGTCCAGTTTCATTAAAACACAAGAACCAATGCTTACCCTCCCTTCTCTGGCTGTACTTTCATGAATATTTTAATAAGAAAAAGAATTTGCATAATTTTGCAAAACTAAAAGCTCATATTTCTATGGCAACAAAATCCCAGCATGCAAGGACTATTAAAAACAAAAATACAGGACTATAAAACAAGAGCAACTGCTCAAGTCCAAATTAAAAGCTGTTCTTAGTAAAAATGTTTCCCTCATCCTTGCTACTGCATTTAGGGCTAATGAATATTTGCACCCTATATTGCTGAGGATATCCCACTGCATCATGATCTTAAAATCAAAATCTATGGATTCCTCCTAAAGTGTTTACTTGCTACTGAAAAAGCTTAAAGAGTGTAAGCAGCAGCAATAAATAGTTAAATTCTATTTTTCATTAGAATTATAGAATGTTTAAGGTTAGAAAAGGACTCTAAGATCATGTAGTCCAACCACGAATCCAGCTCACCGTGTTCACCACTAAGCTATATCCCCAAGTGCTATCAAGTGGTACAAACAACTCTTGTTAGTACAGTTCACCAAGTTAGACTGTAAGTACTCTTGATCTTAGGCTTTCTTTTGTTTCTGTCTTTGTAAAGCAGCAAGCAAAATAGCTCAGGAAATTATTTCTAAAATTTGCCACAACAGAAAATGGAAAAAACCCCTTAACTTCTAGCCAGCCAAAGATTATTTTCCTATCTCCTTCTACTTAACTGTTTTGCACCATTAATATGGACAATATTGTACCATAATCATGGCTGCATGAGTAATTCAAAGAAAAGTATGACATAACTAGCACTTTGGGATCCTTTAGGAAACTGAAATACATCATAATGTTTCAAGCATGAAAAAGTTGTGTGACTGCAGTATCTTTGTACAAAATTATTCTGACAGAAAGAATATACTGCTTTTAATAACTGCTGGTGTTTTTTTGACTTCAAGTGGGAGATTTTGAATGAAATAACATGTAAATACATAAATGTTTTGAAGAAAATTCCTTCTTTTCTAAGAAAAATACAAAGACTTGCAAAGCCCAAATATCTGCTCTTCAGAGGTTGCTTGTCATTTGATATAAGAATGCAACAACAACATATTCTTATTTCGTATTTTGCTGCATATCATGGAGATCTCTAAGGATCACATATCAAAATAAAAGCAGTAAGAATAAACATTTGAGTATTAAAAAAAGATACAGATCTGTATAAACTTGTCTCTGTGTACTATAATTCACCAACAATAATCGTAGCATAAACCCTCCAAACTCCTTGCATTTTGATTTCGTTTCTCAGTTTTAGGGGAAAAGAAAGCAGTGAATCAGAACTCGTGTGATTTTTTGTCTATTTTCAGTCAGTATAAACCATATTTTGAATTACTTTGCCTCTGCAGCCAGTTCTTTCTCATGATTAAATTCATGGCCACTTTCCTGGTTTGCTCGTTTTGCAGCCTTTCTTCTACTAAACCTATTCATGTCAAGATAATATAGTTTTGAAAAATATGTATGTTTTCTTTTAGAGAAAGAAACTTGTGTATGATCTTAATCAAAATGAAGTTAATAGTAACAAAATATATGTACGTATTACACAAAACCTGAATTTTAATACTGTATTACTCAAAAAAAAGACCCCCATATTCATAAGTTACCTCTGCTTTAAAGGCATACTGATAGAGAAAATTTCCTTTGGATGGATTAATTACTGTCCAAAAAAAAGGGGCAAGTCTGCTGCCCAAGGGTTACATTTGCTGAAAGAATCAACATCAATCTTACATTGGCGTAGGCTCTATGGAAGCCCTATATCAAGTCCCATTTGAAGGATTCATCATCAAAAAACATTGCAGTTCCATGAGGTATGTTAACATAGACAGTGTGATTAATTCACACAGGTAGGAAAAAGTTCTACTGAGATTAAATGTTCTCAGGCCTGTCAACTTCATACGCTTAATCATGTAGGTATTTTTCAAATTTCTTTTTTATAGGAAGTGCTGTATGTATTTAAGTGAGAGTCACATATTTTAAACCAAGCCTCCTATTCTCTTCATCAATTCACCTTACAAAACTCCTTTACTATAGAATATACTGCACAACAAGCATGTGATAGTATTGTCCTATATACACTTTATTTTAATGTTCTGAAAATATCAGAGGCACCTAAAAAGTAATGCAACGCTCACAAGCTTAGAGAATAAATACATTAAGTCTAGCTATAAAATGATATCCAATATGATCATAATGAATGCACATAAAGTATCCACACATAGCAATAAAAGAAAATAATGTGAAAAAATTATTTCCACTGAAAATATATCTTCTGCGTGTCCATGTTAGTCATCTAACTGATCCAACTGTACTTTTTGTAGCTTTCAAGAAGATATACTTGATCTCACTAGCTAAAAGAGATCCTCTCCATTTACTTTCTCTCTGAATGCTGACACTTTTCAATTTAATGGAGATTTTATAAAAAGAAATTCCTTACCTTACAGCACATCAGCATTGTGAATGTTATATCTGGTTGGTATTATAGGAGTGGATACTACTCACATTTGATGATTTGCAGCTTCCTTTTCAGACAGCACTTTCTTAAAATGATATATTTCAAACTTCACTCTTTCCGAATATGAAAGAAGGAAGGATAGATCCATTATCTTTCAAATAACTCCCTGAATCCAATTCAGATCTGATTCAATTGAAAAATTATTAGGATGCAGAAAAGGCCATTGGCCTTACAAGAAAAAAAAAATCTACACATACATCCTCAAAGAGCAACCAAGTCAAAGGAAGGAGATACTGATGTTCCAATAGAGCACTAATTGAAAACCAAACATTTACTGATGGACTGAAGTTTTTTTCTTAACTCTACCTAAAAGCAAGAATACTTATTGCATAGCTTATTTAAAGATATTAGGCCAGAAGAAGTTAGCTGAAGATGAACAACTGAGGTGTTAATAAGGAATGATGAAGTAATTATACCAAAATTAGTCTGGATATAATCACAGAATATTAGAGCTGGAAGGGACCTCTGGAGATCATCGAGTCCAACCCACCTGCCAAGGCAGTGTCACCTAGAGCAGGTTATACAGAAATGGGTCCAGGTGTGTTTTGAATATCACAAGAGAGGGAGACTCCATGACCCCCCTGGGCAGCCTGTTCCATATAATGCTTGACAGAATTGTAGAATAGAATCATAAGTTGGCCTGGGTTAGAAGGGACCTTGAAGATCCTCTAGTTCCAACCCTCCCTGCCATGGGCAGGGACACCTTTCACTAAACCTTTCACTAACCCACTTGCTCAGAGCTCTATCCAATTTGGGCTTAAACACTTTCAAGGATGGGGCATCCACAACTTCTCTTGGCAACTTCTTCCAGTGCCTCACCAACCTCACAGTAAAGAATTTCCTCCTAACATCTAATCTAAACCTACCGTCTTTCAGATTAAAGCCATTCTTCTCTGTCTTGTCACCCCATGCCCTTGTAAAAAGCCTCTTTCCATATTTCTTGTAGGCTCTTTTCAGGTACTGGAAGGTTGTAATTAGGTCACCCTGAAGCCTTCTCTTTCACAGGCTGAACAATTCCAATTCTCTCAGCCTTTCCTTGGGAGGTGCTCCATCCCTCTTATCATCTTGGTGGCCCTCCTCTGGACTTGCTCCAACAGTTCGATGTCTTTCTTATGCTGTGGACCCCAGGGCTGGATGTGGAACTCCAGGTGGTGTCACACCAAAGCAAAGTAGAGGGGCAGAATCACCTCCCTTGCCCGGATGGCTACATTTCTTTTTATGTAGCCCAGGATACAGTTGGCTTTCTAGGCTGCAAGTGCACACTGCCAGTTCATGTCCAGCCTCTTCATACACCAGCACCCCTAAGTCCTTCTCGGCAGGGTTGCTCTCAATTTGTTCATCCCCAGCCTATACTGATACCAGGGGTTGCCCCAACCCAGGTGCCACATCTTGCACTTGGTTTTGTTAAACCACATGAGTTTCTCATGGACCTACTTCTCGAGCTTGTCCAGGTCCCTCTGAATGGCATCCTGTCCTTCAGGTGCATCAGAAGTGCCACCCAGCTTGGTGTCATCTCCAAATTTGCTGAGGATGCATGTGATCCCTTCATCTACATCATTAATGGAGATATTAAATAACACTGTCCTAGTACAGACTCCTGAGGGACACCACTTGTCATTGATGTCCATCAGGACTCTGTGCCACTGACTGCAATCCTCTGGATGTGACCATCCAACCAATTCCTTACCCACCTAACAGTCCACTTGTCAAATCTATCTTTCTCCAATTAAGAAAGAAGGATGTTGTGGGGGACTGTGTCCAGATAAACGACATCCGTAGCCTTTCCTTTGTCCACTGATGTAGTGACTCCATCGTAGAAGGCCACTAGGTTGGCCAGCCAGGACTTGCCCTTGATGAAGCCATGCTGACTGTCTCAAATCACCTCCCTGTCCTCCACGTGTCTTAGCACAGCTTCTAGGAAGATCTGTTCCATGATCTTCCCAGGCACAAGAGGCAAGGCTGACAGGTCAGTAGTTCTCAGGGTCCTCCTTTCTATCCTTTTTAAAGATGGGTACAATGTTTCCCTCTTTCCAGTCACCTGGGACTTCACCTGACTGCCAAGACTTTCCATTATTTCAGCTCACTCTGTTTTGACCCCTTCAACATCAACATGAAGAACAAAATTGTGCACAGAACCATAGAATCCTTAAGGTCAGAAAAGACCTCTAAGATCATTGAGTCCACCTGTTAACCCAGCACTGTTCCTTTCCTCCACACAGCTGCTGCCTTTTAGGTGCCTTAAGACATCTGCTTCAGTCCTTATTAATTTTATTTATGTACATTTGTTACTAAATAAACTCAGTTCTCCATGTTTTTTCTTAAGTCTAGCTCTCCTTTGGGCTACCTTCAGTTGACAGTAGACCCCTGGACACATCAATATCCTTTTAGGAGGACCAAAGAGCCTTTATAAAGTTGCAACTGCAAAAGTCTTTTGTAGAGAGAAAAGATTAGATGTAGAACATTAAACAATGTTTGAAAGTCTCGCCCTGAGAGAAAAATGAGTCTGTGTTTATTTATGTGCATGTAAATGTTTTTATACATACAGAAAGCATACCTATATTTGAGATAATCTACATGGAGAAGATACACAGACCCTAAAATCAGGTGATTCAGAATCTCAGAAAATATTCCACTTGATTGCACTAAAAATTCTCATAAGTTAATTTTCTAAATAAGAAAACACTCCCTACTCTAATGTCAGAATAAACCTATTTAAAGTGTAACAGCTCTAATACTCAAATAATGAAGTATTATTTACAAAAAGCATTAAAAAAATCAGTTCAAGCTGGTAATCTATTTCTTTCAACATAAGTTCAGTTTCTAGCAACTGATTGATTCATATTTCCTCATTTGTATCCTTGGAGAATGGAGAATGACATTATCTATGTGCATCAAAGCCCGGAAGAATGATAAAATCATTCTGAGTTTTGGTGTTGCAAGTAATTGTTTTAAGAATAACTGTAATTTTGCAACCTTAAACAGTAAAATCTCAGTATAGAATTTCATCACATGCTCCAGGATCTTTAAACCTTATTAACAGCATATGAATCTTGAATCTAATAGAATCTAGGATTTTTTATTATTCATTATTACTCACTCTGTGGCTTTTCAAAAGTTACTCTGAATTTCAACAAATAGGTTGGAAAACGTCAACTTAGTTTTATATTTTATCCAGGATACCAACTTTTAACTTTCCTTTAATATCTTCTGAATTCTTGGTGTACCAAAAAGCTATACAACTCAAAAAGAATCAAGCCTGGTATGTAGTTCATATATAATACATAACTACAAGGTCTTCCGAGTGTGATTAATGTGATTTATATACCTCCATAAATTTCCTTTAATTGAATGTGTTCTTTCAGCCCTTGTTTCTGTTGGCGATGTATATTTTCTGCTCATCTCTAATGTAAGCCAGGCTGCTAGGTTCTAATAAACCAAGTTTTGACTAATAATGTAAATTTTCTGCTTCCATCTCAAACTCTTTAATATTTAGCAGGGTTTCATGCTGCTTTAGATTTAATGCAAATGGTGTAGTCTGAAGTAACGATTAACTTTATAGCTGGAAGATAAAATGTGAATAAAAAAGCTATCACTTCACAATAGAATTAAGAGAAAAAAAATATTAAAAATGTTGAGCTTAAGTTAGTGCTGTTTAAAATATGTGTTAAAAGAGGACTGTGACCTACACAAAGTTAGACAAGTTTCCAGATACAATTAGAACACACCATGAACTCTTTTACAAAATGGTAATCTATATTTAAAAAATACTCATGTATTAAGTTAACCACACACAATCAGGGAGTGGTTTTTTTATGCTATAGCATCTATTTACAGGTTGTAAGTCATTGTTTTGACTCATCAGACCCTATGCACTTTACTTGGTCATACGACAAACTAACCTCCCCACTGTTGCAAAACTTCTTATATGTGCAGTTGTTTGAAATTACATTTAGAGATTAGATTCAACACGGTCCTTTAGTCCTCCACTGCCATGATCTCCATCATTAATGTATGAATTCTGTTTCTTCATCTGTATCTTCCCATCCTCCCTCTAGTTGTATTGGTCCATTTGTTATTATTTCATAATCTTTTGCATTAACTACCAATTATGGTGTAATAATTTAAGTAAATCACCTTTTATTTAATGCTGTAAATTTTCTAATCTATTCAGCACTTCATTCTCTTACCTTGACTGTAACAGAGCTATTCTCTAGCTTAGAAAATGAGTCCAAATTGCTGTATACTGGGTTGGTGGTCAGGACAGCATTGATGTGTGCTTGCATTCTTATATTATTGCATATGCATGCTGTATTGGCCACTGTTGGAGACCCATTTTCTACACTAGACAGACCTTTCCTCTGACTAACTACAGCTGCTCTTACTTTCTCACAGATGTTTCAGAACTGATCTCCTGCTGATAGAAACTGCTGTAGCTCCATGAACCTAATTGATTTCTTGAAATTTCTGCTAACAGGGGATCTGCCTTTTCCTGCAGCACCAAGTGCCAACTGAGGTGTTGATATGTCTCTTCTGAACAGCTAAAGATAATCCTAACAATATCTGGGAGTGAATGAATGTCCACAGCCATCTAGCAGGAATTACCATTACTTAACACTTGAAAAAATGCCTCTTTTCACTAATTTTCACAAAAAATGTGTACAGTGCTGTATCCACTTAAGTCTGTTAAGAATTTCATAGTCAATATCTTTCATTAATTAATTTCTGAATGTAGACCAGAAAGCAGGAAGCTAAAGCTCAAACCAAAACATTTAAACATCTTGTATTAGGTTATGAACTATGATGGGATATGAAACAAGAGGGAGCAAATCTCTGTGTATTAAGCCCGCACAAACCCACACATGCAGGCCATTGTGTTTCATTTTTAAAACATTAAGTCTGCTGTGCTTGGGAAACAGAAAACCTTGTAGCCTGGGTGACACGTGTAACACACAACCTGTGTACTCACACACCTGCCTATCCTATTGCCTTTGTCACCTTCATGGTGGGGTAATAAACTCTGTTCATAAAATACTGTGCCCTTACTTCTACATCATTAATAAAGTCATTAATAGGTATATAAATTATGTATATTTGGGAGGATTGTAAAATTTCACAGTCCTGCACAGTATGCATGGAATTCCAGTGCATCCTCCACATGATTCTAAAATATTTTAGCTTAGTTGTAGAATTTTTTGTCTTCTAAAATTCTTTTCCATAGCAAAGTATAACTTCATGTGTGTAGCCATCTGTACAAATAATGGTGCTCAGAAAGAAGCATCGGGATCTGTCATTTGTAATATGTAGAAGTTCTCTTTTGAAATAATCAGATGTGAGCAGGGCTGGTCTTATTATGTCTTCAATGAACCAGTAAAATTGTAAATGGCATAAGGTTTTTGTAAATCTTGCATTTAGTTTGTCATAAAAATTTCAGATCCACAGATTCCTTTAGCATTCCAGCCAACAGTAAGTGATGATCACAAAACTTTCAGTTTATATGGACTGCAACCTGAATCATAAGTCTTGGAACCAAGAGCAACACACAAAACCATTAACACACAAGATGCAAAATCTATTACATTTCTGTAACTAAGAATTTCACAAAATATGGTCATAAGAAAGCATTTTACTAGTATATATGGCAAGCATATAATACATCAGCTGAAAGTCAAGTTCTAAAGGCGTATTTCAATCCTTACGCACACAAAAAATTATCACAGTGATTTCTGCCTTACTATTGACTTAATGATTTATTTTTCAATGTTTTCTGTAATACAGTGTATATTCTAGGGTATTGGTAATACAGTGTATTGGGTATAAGTGGTGAGATTTTGGTAGCAGGTGGACTGCAGGAGTGACCCCTCTAGGAACTTATCAGGGGCTCTCCTGTTCTAGGCACAGCATAGTCCAGCTGGCCTGCAGTGGACCCACCACAGGCACATCAGCCCATCAACCAAGCTGGTGATGCCTCTGTGGAAAAATATGTGAGAAAGGAAAAAATATGGAGTGAAGAGAGGAAGAGGAAACAAAAATAGTGAGAAATGTTAGAGAGAACAGCTAGGTTAAAAAAGGAGGAGGTGCTCCATGGTACAGCAGATATCCCTGCAGCCCATGAAAGGGCCCATGATGAGTACGTTTTCCTGACAGTAACTGCAGCCAATGGAGAGCCCACACTAGAAAGGATTTTTCCTGAAGGACATGCTGGAACAGGGGAAAATGTGTGAGAGAGGAGTGGCAGAGAGGAATTGTTATGTACTGATCATCACCTCCAACTTCCTCTGACACACTTATGTAGGGGTAGAGGAATCACAAGTGAAGGACTAAAGCTGAGCCTAGGAAAGGATGAAGGAAAAGTATTTTTTAAACTTCTTTATTTCTCGCTGTATCAATTGGCAATAAGTTAAATTAATTTTTTGCTGATGACAAGTAATTGGTAAGCAATCTTCCTGTCTTAACCTCTACCCATGACCTATCTCATCCTATTTTCTCCTCCTATCCTGCTGATAACAGGGAGTAAGAGGACAGCTGGGTGGAAGTTTGGCCCTTAACCAACACACCATACCATCTCATTTTCATTCTGGAACTGCTGATTTGAGATTGTCATGTAAAGTTTGCAAACTTCCAGGTATGTCTAATAGAAACAGAAAAAAATGTCTCAATGACATTTTTAGTTACAGCCTGTGGAAAACAGTCTTTTTATAAGAAGTGTCTGAGAAATACCTGAAGGCAAGGAATATAATTTAATCTCCAAGATATCTAAGGTCAGTGCAGGTACTTGAGTTTCAATAATCTGAATTGAAGCTCTGGTGCCTAAGATAGCTTAGCACTTCACGGAGTACCACAAAAAAATATAATTAGAAAAGGTCAAATTATAATACATCACAAAAATACAGCTTTACAAAGACTTTAATTTGAAGATAATTCAAGTTTTTAAGATAGTTTTCCCATATTAATACATTGCTTTACATCTAACCAGTTACATTAACCTCAGATTATTTAGCTACTGACTGAATAGATTAAAACAAACAGTAAATTTAAGGTTCTGCAACTAAAAGAACTTTTAACTTGTAGTGTGTCTGCTACACAGACACAACTCTTGAAAGAAAAACTAGATTTACCATACTCTATATGCAAAATATGACACATGCTGTTTTCCATTTTATTTTAGTCCCAGTGGATCTCTCTACTCCCATATAACTACTGTGAACTCAGGCACTGATTACTGGTAACTAAGATTTCTAGTGTGACTCTTAATTGCTGTAGCAGGTCATGGCACTGTACTTCACCAGAGAGTAACAGGAATGTCTGAGATTAAAAAACAAGACCATAACACGATAATTTACAATACAGTGATTTCCAAATAATCAGCTGTATCTCTGTGATACATAGTAAGTTGCAAAAACTTTTAACTTCTACAATTTAAAGCTTAATAATTTTAATTTAAAAGTAATTACTAGTACTAAGATGTTTGTGGGTCTGTAACTAATATGGAATCATAAAATGGTTGAGCTTGGAAGGGATCTCTGGAGATAATCTAGTCCAACCCCTAAATCCTACCAAAACTTTACATGATTTTTTTTTTCATTTAATTAATATATATGTTTAATTTGGCTTAGCCTTATCTGGAAAGATGGAGTCCAACTACTAGTACATAAGGCCTAGAAATAGTGTTCTATTCTGACCTTCATGAGTTTACAATCCTCTGCAATAGCAAAGAACTTCTACCTTCATTTTGTAGGAATGCAAAAGAAAAAAGATGACAATATAACCAGAGGAGTAAAAAAAGCTTAAAAAAACCCCAAAATCCTGTAATCTCCATTATTCCTCAAAAGAAGGAAGGAAAAGGAGCACATAAAGAATGTTACCCTGATACCACTTGGAATAAGAGTTAAGTTGATCTGAGGAGTCTTATTACATTTTAATAATGAAGTAATCTCACTTTTAAAATGCTACTTTGCTTGTTCCAGAATTATTGAGAAAATCTGAAGAAGTTTGCCTGACAGTTTTCAGAGTATTTCAGAGGCTAAACTGACAGAGTAGAATTTACTAGTCTTCCACAGCAGTGCTGTTAATTCTCTCCATTTTAATAAATACCTGCCAACCAAAAATATCTGCTCCAGGTCAAATGAAACCTTTGATCTGTAATGAAATCCTTCAGTTTTTCATTTTAACTGGAACCAAGAAAGTTTTAATCATGAGTTGATCCCAATAAATTCTCACTACTTTTCGCCCCAACTTTTTTTATTTCACAGCACTATGAAAGATGGATTATTCACTCAGACACACTTGCGAATGATTCCCATATTGCTAGAATCCCTGTTCTTTCATGGTTATATCTTCTCACCATTAAAATTAACGCACCTGAATTATTTGCAGTGCAAATTATGAGTGTCCTTTTTCAGATTAAAAATCTAGCTGCTGCAGGGAAGAAGCAACTGTGATAACATCAAGGTGTGGAATAAAGATTTGAGCTAGATAATTTAAATGGGTCTACAACTGACTGTTAGTTTGGCTGCTTACTGTAAATCACAGGTGTCTCCACAGTGCCATATAATCTGCTGTTTTCTAAGAAAACAGGAGTTTCTGCTTGGTAAGGGCAGGCCCTCAGGACACTGCAGAGTTTCTGCTAAAGTTCAAAGAAGGGTATGAAAGCACTGACTATCCATCAGGACATGAACTGCTATCACAATCACGCACAAATATTTATGCAGCTTTCAGCACATTAAATTTAAATTAATTCCCACAGAAGTTAAGTAACTGTATTTTCCTGGAAATCTAGGCAGGCACAGGATGACCTTGGTTTTATTCAGAGTTCTTCTCATATGTTTCCATGCAATTAAAACTACTTCTCAACTCACTGAGTTATCTCCCTATTTAGATATGCTGACTCTCTATATTGCTCTTGTCTATTACAGAAATGATTTAATCAGATTTTTTTTTAATCAATGCCCCAACATCAAGTTGTTGCAAAACTGTACAAAAATTAATGAATTATTGCATTGAATTTTTTTATATGCAGAGGTGCGAGGAGACTGGAAGGAGTCTAAACTACAGAAGTTGGGAATTCAGTTATTAATACCTCACATAGATCATTTAAAGTTATCTCAGAACATTTAGAACACCCTGCTGATAGCGTTATAGAGAGGGCAATTATTGAATAAATACCACTTTGGATTGCTGAGGATCTACAAATTACTGACTGGTCATGGGCAACTGAGAGGTTTCCAGTTGCTTCATCTTATGCAGAAAGCTAGAATACCTAAGTATTTATTATAGTACTAATACAAAGTAATTATATTTTCCACTGGGACAATATGCAACCATGACTGGATAGAGAAGTGACTTTTATAATCATGAGCTGATTCTTACAATGTCTACAAACTATGTGTTTTGCATTAAAGATTATAGTTTAGAAAGCTGATGTTTTATAACCTGCCACACACAAGCATTTTAGTAACATACATATAAACATTTCTATCATGTAAACCATTGCTGACAAATTACACTGACTGTAGTTTCCTTATAGCTATATTACACACAGAAGGCTGTGTCTCAGTTTCATTTGCAATTGAGAAAAAGGACAAGCTATTATTTTTGTGAACTGTCTCCCTGATTGAAGATCTGGGTGTTGCTGCACAGGATATCTGACTTGCCTGTTCAGGCTTCTATCACAAATCTGATACCATCAACATGATGTGCCTTCCTGTATTTAAGCGTCCTTTGTAGTGTAAGGTAAAAAAAATGTAAATTCAAGGTAAAGTGTCGAGTGCAGACTGTCAAAGTCCTGCCGCTGATCACCACAGAGTGATCAGTGCCTGCCACTCCATTTCCCCTTGTGAGGAAGTTGTAGACTGCAATGAGGTCTTTCCTCAGTTTCCCTTTCTCCAGGCTGACCAAATCGAGTGATCTTGGCCGCTCCTCATACAGCTTCACCTCAAGGCTCTTCACCATCTTTGCTGCCCACCTTTGGATGCTTTTTAATAGCTTTATATCCTCCTTATATTGTGGCCTCCAAAACTGCACACAGTACTAGAGTACTCTTTAAATAGTTGCTACTAATTCAACAGCATAATATGGCCACACCAGTGGCCTCAAAACCAGAGAACAGGGCCCAGCAATTCCGAGATTATTAAAACAGACATGTCTTTAAAGTATCCATGCGAACAATAACTCTCACAGTGTAGCTCAAAAACTATTTTGCAAACTTTTGTTTTCATTTTTGGTAATCTCTACATCTAAAACTCATTCCATCCAAGTACCATCATATGGTTGAATAAAGAATTTTGTGTTGAGTTTTGGCCCAAGTACCATTTTATTAACTCAGTTTAAGCCTACTGGAATGAGAAGTTAATGATGAAAATTATTATTAAATTATTAGGCTTTCATTTCAGTACAGTTACAGCTCTTGACTCAATACAGTATCATTCTAAAGTAAAATGAGGAAGTATATTTTAAAATTGTCTAAAGCAATAGTTGTAAGTCCTAATATACTGTGCAAGACTTTTCCCAGACTAAGATACAGACATAAATTAGTACCATATTGTACACATGTTGATGAAGATAATATCCTTCCAAGTAGGAAAATGTCATCCTAAAATAGAAAGCCACATTTCCTCAGGATATTGATCTAGCTTAGCTGGATCCTATAAAAGACAGAAAAGTGGATAATGTAACTTCAGACATGAGAAGTTATTAAGTGAATTGACTGTTGGAACAGTACCTAATCCTCAGTCCTTACAGCACAAGAATTTGTCAAGTCAGATTGTTTTTATACTCTAATCTAATGCAGCACACTTTTGGGAAGTGGGAGGAACTCTGAAGTGATTTAACTTGCTGTGGTGCCTGTATAATGTATTTTTGCACAATTATTTGCGTACTTGCCTCCCAAAGTCATAACATAAAGTGCTTGAACTCAACAATTTCCTTTTTGAACATATTTGTAAGGACTTTATCTCTAGTCAAAGTGCCCTAGTAGCAATTCTACTACCAAGGGGTTTGGTTTCAAGTTCATGGTGTTCTAATACCTAAAAGGTTTAATCAGTGACTTAACAGAAATGTGAAACAAGAAATGGCTAGCAACATTTAAAAAGTACATGGTTAGACATTTCTATGCTTTAACCTGGATCCCACTCGCCTCTGTGGAACTGTTCATCAACTGAAAACCGGCCATCTGCAACTTGTGGCGCCTACAAGAATAAAGACAGTACCAATGCAGAGTAGCTACTGAACGCAGTTAAGAACAAAAATCCAATTCCACTCTGGGGACACACTCTGTCATTCCTGTATTCTGGAGAAAGACATTTAAAGTTTAAAATGAGACATTAGGAAATGAAGTACATCTTCTCTGTCTCATAACTGATGTTGATAGTACGCAAAATATTATGAATTGGTGCATCTTTAAGGGAGTAAGGTAAACTGAAGCTGAAGAGCTGATAAGTAAAAAGGATGAAGGCATCATCACATACACTTTTCTACAATTAACTGTCCCACAAAACTCACTTTCTTGGTTAGCAAAAAGCAGGTTTTGTGGAATGAAGCATTGACATCATTTCTGCAATAAAACTGAGACAACTTAAGCTGGGGAAGGCATTTTGGACCACTATTCTTCTTGCGTGGGCCCACTCAAGAGAAACCAGAGTATGCCTTGAAAAGTAGTTACACTAATTCTTTTTTATTGTATCATCCTAAGATTCTATCTGATCTGATTTATTGCTTCCCCTTCTTCAACCTTATTTAGCTATTTTAGTACTGGCTCAGACCATTTTCCAGGGCTCACTGCTTTTTATACACTGCAGTATAAAAACGTAGTGTGTGATACGATCACATAAATTAGAAGAGTGATAACAATACGTTGTTTCTTCGTTTATTTTGATACTAACCTGAATCAAAGAGAGCTTTAAAAATTCTTAATGCGTTAATACCAAGGACATACATATTCTAATCACTGCTAACATAACTGTTTTAAATAATTAGCAGATTATAATATGAAGAGAAAAATTACTCATCCCTGAAAAACAGACATTTAAAAGGATTTTCCCACAATATAATCACAAAATATCTTCTTTCTGATGTGTCAAAATGTGACATATAGCAATTTAGAACAAAAACTGATGGATGAGAAGCAAACACAATAGTTTGTGCTTTGACGTCACGGCAATACCTGCAGTTCTTTACAAAGTATTGTAATTTGCCTCAGGGCCTCTTAACTGAATTGCCAGCATAAAAGGACACAGTTGCTTAAAGCAGTAAAGAACAAACAATAGTTTAACTGAGGCTAGACAGAAAAAAATTTGGTCTCCTAGATTTTCCCATACAAACCATTTTTCAGGGACAATTCAAAATCAAGTAACAACGGTAGAGGGCAGGACATGGAGCAGGCTGCCACAGAACCAGACTTGCTGCCCCAAATGTGACTTTCATTTGTTGCTAGACTTCATGTGATAAAGGTTTTAATGTGCAGTTAGGATGAATAAAGACCATTAAACACAAAGACACCTCCATCAGTTCAGAGGTAAATGGCCTACAAGTTGCTTGAGGTTAGGAAAGTATCTGATGAAGTATCACTATACCTTTATCAGCTTCTTACACTCCTCACTTGGCACTTGCTGGCCATTGTGATTAAACAGACTGCTGGGCTGGATGGACTTTCCTCTGGTACAGCTTAGATATTGTTATATTCTTAAACTTTTTTCCTATAAATATTCTAATTCTATGTAAAGAACTGGAGGTATAAACCTTTATTTTGGTGCCTTGTAATTGTAATAATAGCTACATACTCAGAAGGTAATGTATTAACATACCTCTCTCTGTTTTCCCTGAGGAACCAAATAAAACTGGCAAGAGTAGATCTAAACCTGAATCTATGATCTCCCTCTCATGACAAAATCTTCTTCTCAGATATGGAGTGTGACTCCTGTTTGCAGTTTACTAGTTCATGACACATTGTGCTTCTATTTTTTTCACTATTGCATGTCAAAGTTCTTCCTCAGAGCCACTGTAACATACTTGATACTGATTCACAGAACAGAACACCTAATATAGATTCAGATCAAAAATCTGTAATAAGATAGCTAATTAATGTTAGTATACCCAATACAGATTGAGTTCAAATGGGAAAGGTTTTGCCTTAGTTATTCTGACATAGAAAAATAGCCCATAAAAATGACACATATTTCTCCAGCGAAATTACTCTTTATTTTCTTCCTGGTCAGCCAGAGGAGAAGTAGATCACACACAAGCATAGATCTAAACTCTTCCTAGTTACAATCCCCTTCTGAATTCCACTTTTTCCTTTCTTCCCTCCATAAAAACAAGAACTCAGTGTGATCATGTGGTATTTTTAGACCATTTGTTAACAACATAATTGTTTCTAAAGCTTGCAGCAATTTGAATTTCCCTGGGGAGAATTGGCACAAAAACTAACAAGGAATAAATAAAGAAGTTCATTTATTAATTAATAAAGAGAAACTATGAGAAGCCCTCATAGAGCTTACAATGACAAAGCAGCCCTATGGACAACTGTAAGAACCTTGGGAAGTTTAAGATCAACGAACATACCATGTACTCATAGTCTGAGCCTCCTGACTTGTGGGGTGCTTTTATCTTTTCTTTTAATGGGCTGCTGAATGCTGTCTCAAGCAGATGTACTTTTTAGGGCAGTTCCAAGTCACTAAATATTCACACTTCTGTTCACATAGTCAGGATAACAAAGTACACCAATTACAAAATGTTTGCTTAATTGCCATTGCCATACTGCTGGGATTTCTATTTAAGCTTCTTTGTACAAAGAAGAAAATATTTATGGCCTTTTGGGCAATAGTTTGGCTATTTTCTTTGTACTTTCAATATATATATATATATATATATATATTATTCTCCTGAAGTGGTTAAGAACATTTTGCCGCAGTGGTCAAATTTTCCTGAAGGTCCCAGATTGCTCAAAGCACATGCACAGTTAACTAGGATGTGTACATAAATCTGTGGTACTGATTACACATTTTTACTGACAGAGTTAATGAATAAAATTTAGTTTTAGTGTCCCTCCTATTACTCAGTCATTTGGTATTCATTGTTTTAACACTGACCATAATGATAGCCATTAGGTTTTAAAATGGATGCCATTTATCCTTCCATAAGAATTACATCATAATTCAGGATAGACAGCAATATACTCATTATGATGGATCTCTTCATTAATAATGTGGATTTGTATCCACATTATTCAATATAATAACTGCTGTATTCAAGCATTAATTAACACCCACTTATTTTAAAGTGCTAGTCACTATCTGCCTAGAGCAAAATAAATCCTGAATCGTAAGTTTAAATTCACCATATTCTTCAGGCAAAGTGAAGACATTTCAGTAAATAACCAGAGTTTTTAGTGCTTTATGAAATGTTGCAGCAGTAGCACACATGCTGTTGTATTTATGAAAACTGGGCTTTCTCACACTAGAAAACAGCATGTTGCTAACAGGCAAGAAACTCTGGGACATCATTTTCAAAGCCATGGATGACTGTAGTCACTTTGCACTTACTTCTGCTACGGTTCTGATCATCGCAGAACAATCTCCTGAACCTAAATAGAGAATGTGATAGATGGCTTTTCAGCTCTCTGCAGATTTTGGTATTTGAATATGAAACTAAATTTGCATTGTAAAAATGTCAGAAGGACTTCAGGAGGTTAGATCAAAATCTCTTTTGACTAATGCTCTCTCTCCAAACGTAAGAAAGATTTCATGATGTTACTAAGTAAATAATCTGTCATCTTCAACTCAAAAAGCCCTGCATATATTCAAAATGGCCCAAATTTCTGTATTTGAAAAATACAGTCTTTTGCTTTGTAACAAAGCAGAATATTGCTACAAGTTCTAAATATCTTTTATGCATAAGTGGATGTAAATTAGCAAATTTTAAATGGAATCAAAAATAAAATGTGCAAAATACATACAGGAAATCTACATAAGAATTTAAATAAGATTTTTCTGTGCTAAAACCACCAGGAATCTTTTGAAGAAAACAAAAAAAATACTTTTTTATAGATCTACTGTAAGTTTTTACTTTCACTGCTTGTCATAAAACAGTTCATAGATGTATAGAACAACAACTTTCTAAACAGAACATGCAGCATTTTATAGATCTACTATAAATTTTTACTTTCACTGCTTGTCATAAAACAGTTCATAGATGTATAGAACAACCACTTTCGAAAGAGAACATGCAGCATTTAGCCAAAAATATGAAACGACAGCTTGAAAGAACTATCATGCAAAAACCTTTAGAGGAAGCCAAAAGTGCTTTCATTTTGGAACAAATAATATGTGATCAGAACAAAGTTTAAACTCCGTACAACACATCTATAGATAATAGCGCAGAATTATCTTACTTCTCAAAAGCAAATATATAAAAAAACTTCAGAATACTGGAAAGAAAGTAGACGAAGAAGATAAATAAAGATTTACAGGAAAAGTAGCTCAGGCTAAGTCATTCATATTTACTTTCATAGCCAGCCAAGTTTATAGATGGCAGACTGAAAGCACACTTAAGTCAATAAAAATATTTATAATCACATATAACTTAGGTGAAAAGCTGCTGCTTTCATTATTTTAAATAAAGAATGTGAACCTCACAATTTTTTTTTTCCTTACAAAAACTTGCATTGAAAGTTTGGAAGCTTTATTCTCATTTTATTTCACTTTTGTCCGTAACTTTCAGAAAAACTATTAGATTTGTAACTCTGTAAAAAGAATTAAGAACCACGTTGTGTCACACATTTTCAAACAGGTTTGACAGTCTGATGAGGCCACCCCTGAATGGTGAATGCACTTCTATTTAATTGGAAATTGAAACAGTGCAGGGACAATCAGGAGATACTCTGAGATTTGGAGAGCTCTTTTCCCTCTCCCAAATCTTTCAGCTCTCACTTATTTTCCTTGTATATTGCAGGCAGAAGGATGCTTTGTTTCATGGAGTTCTGCAAAGGCCCAGTAATGAGTCTTTATCATACTCATGGTGGAAATAGGGGATTTTGAGTTATCATATAATCATTACGGTTTGAAAAGTCTTCCATGATGGAGTTCATTCATTAATGTAATGTTGCCAGGTCCACCACTAAACCACAACTCTAATCACCACATCTTACACATTTTTGAACACTTCCAGGGATGGTGATTCCACCACTTCCCTGGGAAGTTTGTTATAATGCTTGACCACTCTTTCAGTGAAGAACTATTTCCTAATACCTAATTTGAACCTCCTTGGGCACAACCCGATGCTGTTTCCTTTTGTCCTATCACTTATTACCTGGGAGAAAAGACTGATCCCCACCTGTTTACATCCTCCTTTAAGGCAGTTACAGAGAGCAGTAAGGTCCCCTCTGAGCCTCATTTTCTCCAGACTAAATAACTCTGGTTTGTTACCAAATGTTAGAACTTTTCCACTACTGCCAGCATCTTTTCAGAAACAAAGGAAGAAAATTGGAGTGACATATCCTCAAAGGCACACTGCAGTTGCTCAATGTCCATTAACGTCAAACAAGCTCAGACTTTCCAAAATCTGAAACAAAGTATCTCACTGCAATTTTTCTAATAGAATATTTGCGAACAGTGGAAAAAGCCAAACCACTATTTTAATGAAGAATTATCAGCTAGCTTTAGCATAAAAGCTTGAGAGTTTTTTTAAGAAAAGTTACCTTGATCATTTATATATTTAAGTTTCTAAGTTTTTTAATCTCATGTGGCTTTTTTTATTCTCTTGCATCCTTTGTGTTATACATTCATATTTTTGTTCAACATATGAGACACATGAATAAAGTTATATTTATTTAAATGCATATGTATATTTATCATATATTGGGCATAAAACAAAAGACACAAGACAGTGACAAAACTGGATTTTTGTGCGTCTACCTAAACTGTACTAATATGTCTCCTACGAGGGAGAAGAAATATTTACTGGGCTGCACATCACATAAGATGAATTTCAGCAACAAAACTGTAGGAAGTTTTTTATCAAAAGGACTTTTCATCACAGCAGACTAAACAGAGTTAGCTCGCACATTTAAGTAATAAGACACAGCTGACCAAACCATGTATCTATTTATTTGATTAGCGTTAAAGGCATCTGTTGTGACCAATCCACTTTGTAAGTTAAACAATGCAGTTTTGGTTGACCAGTTTTATTTGTTTAGACTGCCTAGGTTTATTAAGCTAGGAAGTCTCTCCATAGCTAATGGCAACAGAATACTGATCCATTAGTTTTCTTTTTCATTTTCCTTTTTTTACTTTTTTTTTAACTTGGTAAATATTAAAAATTACTAGATATATTCACAGCTCTGTATTGTTGCATTTCATTTAAAATATGTAAGAAGAAAAAGTTCCTCTACAATGTGACACACTTTGATCATCTGAGCTTCAAATAACTTCAAAGTAACTGAAATACAGTGTTATGGTTTTTCTGGAGCATGGAAGATACAATATTGATGGAAAACTATGCATTGCTATTCAGTGTATTTATATCCATTAATATTTCTGCAAACAAGCTACCCAGTTCATGGAAAAGCAAACTTAGAATTGTAAGTTTTGCTTTATTAACTGCATAGTAAAGTATGCACTGCAGTGAGGCATGGTTCACCAGAATACACTGCAGGAAACCTGCTGGTACATACTATATAGGAGATGCATGGATACAGATAGGATTGCTGCACTGTCTGGCTACTTCCACAGCCTAAAGTCTTTCGTTCAAAGGAGTACTCACTCCAGGTCACACCTTCGGAGCAGACTGTAGCTATCTTATGGATAACTGAGATACAGTTTAGGAATATATAAAGCCCTTTCTCTTCTGCAATTTCATTTTAAAAATTGAGTCATAACCAAATTTCTCTTTCGGGACAATAAACTGAAGGTATGTATCTCTGGCACTGTTATTTTGAATTAATAAAATACACTTGAAATCCTCAACACAACAACAAAAAAAAAACAACCTAGAGGAAAACTGACATAGAAAGTTGTTAAAATAACCATCTTCACTGTGGAAGGTTTTGTCATCTCCAAAAAGAATTAAACTACCCAAGGAACTGGTCAGGAAGTGTCAAAGTATTTAATGATATTTGATACTTACAGGTTTCAAAACTTGTAATAAAACAATGAAAAATACTGATAATGATACAGTTCTTTTATCTTGTCCATTTTTCTGAGATTACCTCTGGAAAATAAAGTGATAAGGCTAAGAGGGCCAAACACGCACCATCCTCTGCAATTAGAAAAAAAATAAAAGAACTAACCCATATCACAACACAGAGTGCCTGTGAAACTGAAAAGTTACATAGATAGCAATCAGAAATTTACCCAGCCATCTCAGGAGACAGGGCTGGTCTGCACATATTGTGAGATATGTGCTAGCAAAATACAGAATGTTAAGCCAGGTCCATTATAAAAACCAAGAAAACCACAAAACAACTTCACCAAAAATAAGTGTAAATATATTCATTTGGGTAAAACAATCATCTGTGTCTTCTCATGCATGCTATCTGCTCTCATTGCTGTCTCTCCTGTCAATCTGAAGTTGATAGGTAATGGCCCTATGATTCAGGGAAACTGCTGAAGTGTGTACTCAGGCTTCAGTTTGAGAGATGGGTTCATTTATCATCACAATAAGCTATTACCATTGATAGGTCACAACTCATTGAAGAGACAGTCAGTCTAATTGGCTCAATGCAGTTAGCTCTGGATATGCCTCAAGGAGACGAGCAGTGCTTTGAAGGTAATATTCCATCATCCAACAAACCACTTGTTTAATAATTCATTGCAGTTCAGATTGGGGTTCTAACACATGATTATCCCTTCAATATGCCAAATATTGAGATCTTAACCCTTTTGTGTCTTGGGTACAGGAAGGCAAATTCATTCTGTATTTAAAGTAATCCTTACTTCTAGAAACTTACTGAATATTTAAAATTTCAACTTTCTAGGGAAATTTATTGTAGTTAGCTAGAGTCTGTCTCTGGAAAATAAAACCTCTCTGCCATCATTCTCTTCTATTAAAGATCAACTTACAGTATGTAAACTTAATAGGAACCTAAAGTAATGGAGCTCATTTTGCCTTTAACGAAGCACTACAAGTCCATTCAGAGAAATCAGGTAAAGAGTAATCAGGGTAGATGAGACAGATGGAATAGTGTACATGAAACAGGACCTACAGAATTTAAAGGATGCTTCATACTCTGTTCAAAGATTAGACGAAAGGATATTAATATGTTTAGAATGATGACTCTATAAAAAGACAAGTTAAAACTAAACGAGTAATTCAAGCTTCTGATCACTATTGTGCTACTTTCTTTTTAGTTCTGGTAACCCTTTCATTGTTCAATTCTTTGGCTGCATATAACAGTCATAATGAAAGCTTACTTCCTTTGCAACTGCTGCATTGTCAAAGGCTTTTTTGTCAAAGGTTCTATTTCTCTATCACT
Organism: Oxyruncus cristatus; assembly: GCA_013399855.1. Classification (NCBI taxonomy): domain Eukaryota; kingdom Metazoa; phylum Chordata; class Aves; order Passeriformes; family Cotingidae; genus Oxyruncus; species Oxyruncus cristatus. The sequence continues at coordinate 488,296 of VXAY01003849.1, read as the reverse complement.
TCCAAGTTTATTGTCATGGATTGACGCTGGCCAGCAACCAAAAACTCACCAAACTCTCCCTACTCTATCACTGTCCTACTCCTCTCTCCCAACGGATGGGGAGAAAATAAAAGAAAGGTGAAAAGACTTACGGATCAGTGGGAAAGGTTGAAGAGAAAGCCTTGATACTGTGTAAGCTCTGTTCAGCAAGAGCCAAAAGACAGGTCTGTTACCAACACTGTTTCAGCCTCAAATGCAAAATGCAGCACCAAATGCACCACTATGAAGAAAGCCAGACACACTACAGAAGGTAAAATATGTTCACATCAGTCTATCCGTTTGTCTGCCTTTCTATGTCTTTGTCTCATTAAACTAAAATATACACAAGTGATGTTTTTGATACTCACTTTTTGGATTGCTGGAAATTTAGTAAGTATCACCCTTTGAAAATCAGAGTTTGTAAGGCACTCGCAGTTAATGGCCCTCCTACTCACCAATCAATTATGAAAACATCAAGAATTTATAGAATTTACAAAATTACTCATTTAATTTGTATTAGAATTTGTTGTGGAACTGATTACTGCTCCCCATAAACAAATATAAAATAAATTTTAAAAGCATTACTTTGTGTACATTTTGAATGTCAGTTTGGGGTTTCTTTCAATAATGGTATCTTAATTGAATTTGTCCCATTTTCAACCATTTAAGCCACCTTTACATCTTCTATACTCTAGTTAGTAATGGAGCTTTGTGTATAAGAAATCAGCAACTCCTGCCAATATGTTGTTTTACAAACACAATCCTTTTGTTAACACCAATAGGTGTAAAATGCTGTCAACAAATTCAGTTGGATTAGGCCTCCCAGCCCCATGAACTGATTAAAAATTCACATGACACCCATAAAATTAAATATGAGTCACATAAATTCATGCACATATACCTTTTAATTGCATCTGTACACAGGTGATTAGCATTTGGATTTGGGCACCTATGATACACTTGTTTGGTTTTAAAACTTCTTAATGACACAGGATAATTAGTCAATCAAAAGATAGTTAGGCACCAAAACTTAGTTTCTGAAGACAGACACACAGAAAAGCAAGGCTAATTCCTATACGTAAAATGAAAATAATGCCATTTATCCATCTTGTAAAGAAGCTGCATATCAAGACAATTTTGAGATTGTCAGATGCTACTGTGTCTCAAACTCCAAAAAAAAAAAAAAAAGGGGGACAGATTGAAAGTACAACAATGGTTTGTGTGAAAAGCTGTTTTCCTTGTGCACTGTCAGAGATTCTCAGTTTCTCAGTACTTCTGCCCTTCCGCATACTGCTTTTTTGACGTGGAAAGCAAAAGCTGAACAGCACAAAATGACAAAACTAAAGCTCAGTGGCATCATGCAGTGTTACTAATTAGTTATAAACTCAACAATTTTAATTCCATTCTATTTCAGGATGTTGTAAATCATTTAAATTTGAAGTAAGCTGAGGGGCCAGGCCTGTAAATCAAACAGAAATAGCAACTCAAGTCTTCATAAAGGGAAATCTGGAAACTAAACCTAACACTATCTCTTTGTGACTCTCAATATTTGAAGAATGAGCATTCATTAGCTCTTAAGTATACCCTTTTGGTGATGGACATAATTTCCTTCATCACACACACATGTAACCCAATATGAACTAGATGTTTGGACTATAAAGTCTCTCTGATTAGGTAAGTTGAGTAAAACCTGATTAAACACTTTGCTTCCAGGTAACCTATGATCACTAAGGAATTCTAAGTATAGTTTTCAAAGCACTTTGTTGCTGATGGGGTATTTAGCGTGCAGAGGCATATATATAAGAGGAACACAACACCCATGTATCCTCCCTTCCATAAACTTCGGTTTTCCTTTGCAGTCGTAAGTAACCACTATTCAGTTTAGCTGTCTCTAGCTTGCGAATCATCATCACCATGCTTTTTTGCATGTTGATTATCCCTCAGTATAAATCACCAGATATATAAATTCTCTCCAAGTCAAAACCTTTTTTTTCTTTTTCTGCTGCTTTTTTGGATCCTTCCGTATTTTAGTATTCGGGATCAAAGATATGAAGAATAAAACATTATAATCTGGCAAGCATATTCCCCAATTTGCTTCCTTTTTCATTATTTCCTATCACCGCTTAGTGTTCTCTCTCTAGCATTCACTTCCCTTCTTTTGTGAAACTACTTTATTTCCTGCTTGTTTCTCCATTTTTCAACTGCCTCTATTGATTGAAACCCTTGCCTTCAAGGCAGACTTGGTAAGCAGGTAACACAAAGGACACTTGAGATTTATGAAATAATTTCACCAACCATAAATTTCCTCTTTTTCTACAGTAGTGTGAGATGATTTTAGCACTAAGAAATTAAATTTAACATGGGATACATGAAATACTGCAGTCAGTGGTCGCAGCTAGCCAGAGCCTGAGCCCTGTTTCAACTCATTTCCAAGGCGCAAAGAGGCCGTAACAGTCTACTGGGCATCCTTAGTTTCCTTGTAATCTCAATAATGGCTGTACTTGAACTGTCCCAACAGGCTATCCAAACATCATTAAAAGCATTAATGAGGAACAAAGTGTGCAAAATTTACTTATCTCTTGGTGCTTCTTTACAGTCACGGGTAGCTGATCCCCAAGTAGGACAGTGCTAATATTATTTTAATTTGTACTGGGGATCAAGCAAAATTTGGTGAGCCAAATTTTTTTCAGCTGTGAAAGAATGTAGAGACCTCTCCCTGACCATTTCATGGTACCTAGCTGAGAGAATATTTCAGGAAAAATAAAGAATCTAAACTCAATCATGTAATACAAATTAAGTAAACTTAGAGGAAGCATCAGTCAGATGTGGTTCAAATCTTTAAAATGTTTTTCTCTTCCCTAGTATGCCTGCTTTGTTTATCTCATCCTTTCCATATCTGAATGCCTATTATCTCAATTTTTAGAAGCTATAGTGAAGTGCTAATAAAATAAATAGCACATTTGGTATAAATTGAAGACATCTTCATGCTGTTGACTGAGTCTGTTTTCCACAGTGACTTAATTTCAGTCAGGGCAATTTAGATTGTGATTTAAAATAAAATAACATTATTTAGATTATTTCAAGGTTTACTTGTTAAAAAAATGTAAAACATACAAATAAACTAAACCATCTTTTTCTTAGAAGAATTACATTCCAATATGAAAGACAAAGGAAACTGAAGTAGCTGTCTTTACAAAATGTATTTTTCTTTAGCTTTAAATGACTCATTTTAATTTTCTGCCATGTGTTGGCTGTTGATGTTATTCAAAAAAGTCTGAGAATCTGCAACAACTGTGAATAACTTCAGGGGTGTTACAATGAATGGAGATTTCTTGCATACTATGTGCTGCTGATGCCTATTATGTTTCTTTTATAGATATGGATAACATGCATATAACTTAACTATTTCAGCCTACTCTAATTTACAAGATATTAGGAATCATTAAATGCCCTTATAAAATTGGTTTTGTTATGTTATGCCTTATACTCATTCCCTACTCCATTTCCAATTTACTTTCACAACCTTGGAGATGTACTTTGTTAAACATTCAAATCTGGGGCTGAAAGTCTTTTCTATGGAGACGGTATAAAAAGTCAAATTCATCATGAAGCACTGAAGAAAAATCCCTCATGCACGTAACAGATACTTCAAGCACTGCCATTATGTTACTAAAGGGTGGCCTGCTTAGACCTGGACAACCCATATGCATTAGGGAATGAAATCTTCTACTGAAAGCCTAAACTGTCCATGTAACCAATTGAAGGAAAGAATTTTCTGACCAAGGTACACAAAGGGAGATCACATCAGCCCACCTAAGTTTCATTACTTCACTTCCCTGACAATAAAAGCAATACAGACACATGCTTTAAAAAAATCAGTCTATCCTCTGAATTTAAGACACAGTTGAGTGTTGGAATTATGTTGGCTAGGTCACTCCATGCTTTTCATTAGGCCAAATAATTTCAAAACAAGCTGATGGTAAAAAAAGTAGCTTCCAACTACAATTTAATTTGCATCTCATCCATTTATACCAAAAGGTATAAATGTAGATTATTTTCCTTTCTGAGACAGGCACTAAAATAAAGGAGTTGTGGGTCTATCTAACTCCATCCTGTCCTCTGAATAGGAAAATCTTGAGATCTGAAACCTTGACAATATTAGATGAAGCTTAGATGGGCTTAGATGCATAGTTTAGGACAATTGATCCCGGCATTTCAGTTCCAGCTGATTATTCTATTATTCATGCTTCTTTATGTTTTGGGTCTTAGCTACATTCCTTTCCCCTAGGAGCCATAGACTACAATTTGCTTTGCATTATTCTGCCTTTTGTATCAGAATTGCCTAAGAAATGAAAACAAATGGAAGGAAATAAACATAAAAGCCATGAGGACCTAGTTTATGATTATTTTATAATTCAATATTTAATCCTATGAGGTAGCCTGGGCAGGCAGCAACAGATAATATGTCACAAAACAAACTGCTCCCTCTATCCCAATCTTTGATTTTCTACCATAAAGTACTTTTAAAAGGCTGACAGATTTTTGAAGATGTACGTATTGCCTACAGGCTTATTGCAGCATCTTCAGTTGTGGCCTCAAAGGAACAATGACTTCTGTAAGTCAGCAAATAGGTTACACAGCTAATTATAAAAGAACAGGCAAAATAAATGAAGTAGCAGGGTCAAAAAAGTACCCTTCCCATTCTGTATGCACAGAGTCTACACAAAACTTCCAGCTATTGTATTGGTTTCAACTAGAGGTCAGAGAAAGAACAGCATCTACCATATGGATGCTTTAAAAGTCTATGGAGTTGACAAACATGATGTTCTAAAATTTTTCCAAGAGATAGCAATGCTTATCATTCAAACATCTTTTGCTTTAATTTTCACCATTCTCTGACTTTGTGAAGGACCATATTACATTAACTTTACTTATACTGAATGGGATTGTGCTGTACAATTAATTTAAATGATTCCTGTAAAACAAGGTTTGATGCAAGAAACTTCTCAACCTAAGTCTGTCAGTATGCAAATAGTGGTTTTGACAGGAAGTGTTTTATGGTTTCTATCATATTCTTTGCAGTTTGAGTAACACCAGCATTATTATCTGCTCAAAACCCAGATGAAGAAGTTAGAGGGGATGTATTTTCTGCTGCATATTGAGACCTAAAAATGTCCAGAGACCTGAATTCTAAGATAAGCTCCACCTAAAGACTGAATTAACCTGCAACTGCTAAGCAAAGGCAGTGCCCTAAACACCTGAAAAAGGCAGGGTAAATCTCCACATTCGCCTTAAAGCTGGTCCTTAGCAGAGAAAGGAACATGAAATTTGCAGCTGCAGAAAGAAAATAAAGCATGTAACAAAAGATGGATGTTTCCTCATGGAATTTCAAGTGGCCTCAGGGGCCTCTCATGTGTATGTCATGGGGGTGGAGGGATGGGAAGGGGTGTCATGTTTAGATATGTTGCATATCATGTTCACTTTCACCTAATTGTAAGGGGATTCTACTCATCATAGAAATTATCAAATTGCTTTTTCATGAGGCGTCAAAGATGCAGAGTATGCACGTAATGTAAGGCTTCCGAAATATCACACACACCTAACTTGTGTTGACTTTAAAGAAACAAGCATTTCACATCATCCTGCTGAGTTGGGTATCTAATTTTTTATTAACTTTATATTTTCTTTTCAGTGCTCTGCTCAAACATTATCATAGTGTAACTCATAACACTTTCAGACAAATACATAAAATATTTTAGCATGGACAGATGTTTAAAATAAACTTATAGATCCATTGTCAAAACAATTTAAGAAACTGCTAACAAAAAACAAATGGGGTTTTCAAATACCTAGAATGTAATTAGAGTTGATAGAATAAAGTGATTGTTCAGATACTAGAAGCTCTAACAGACCAGAAGTCCTCATTATTGCTGCAATCCTTAGTTCAGTAGCTATGATAAGGTAGGCAGGCAAGAAGATAAACTGTTTTATGATACCTACTAAAACCTTAATACTAGCCATTTTAAATCTGTTCTCTCAAATGATCCACTAGATATTTTATTTCTAGAAATTAAATTCCTCCAGATTACTCCCAAACATATTCTGCATCAAAAACAATGTTCAATTTTTCAGTTTAAATGCATATTATATGAATTCTTGAAAAATTATCTGAATTTATACAACAAAGCTTTAAATTCTGGTAACAGCACCTATATTTAGAAGACTAAAAGGGTCGGGTGATGTTAAAATAATTTGCCCATGTTCTTGTCCCACACTGACATAAACAAGAATCCTGCCCCATCTACAGCCTCTTGTTATTTATAATGTGTCCTTCGAGACACAGTTAAAGACCAGTATCACATTGACTAGTGTCATCCAAATTTAGATGAAAAAGCCGAAGGCTGCGCACTCTTATAAATAGGGCATCCTAATTATAATTTTTTTTTCATTCAAAAGAAGCATTTGGAAATTGATGTAAACCAAGCAGATAGCACATATATGTCAGTCAAGAATGTGGAGGCACGTGCATGGCACGCCACCTTTATATTAAAGAATTATTTTATCTAAGGTTTTTGAGCTATATTTGAAAACTAGAACATGCAGTATGGTTAATATCTCTTATTACTCAATTTTATTTTGGGGAACATTTTTTAAAAGCAATTATTTTAAAGGAAAGGCAGTTTACTGCGGCACTAGGTTTATAAATTACAAGAGAAGTGTGCATCTTAATATAAGATTTCTTATGTTGTTTTCTAAGACAAAAATTCTTAAGGAAGTTTGCACGCTTTGAGATACTAATTATTCTATAACTAGCAGTCATTCTCAAGAAAGGGTGTTTTTATTATTCAGCTATTTGGTTTTATTCAGTTTCAGCTATTTAGAGAAATGTTTTATTGAGTTTACAAATAAGGCCTCTCAGTATTCTACTTCCATTTCCCTTTCTACAGCATAAATCATCTGGCCTAAGCATGTCATTATCACTATAGTTTACGTGATGCAACATGACAGTTAAGATGTACTGTGGTAATTTGAGTGCTTTCAGTGTTATTGTAGTATCAAAAATTTATATGGTTCAGTTATTAAGGCAAATTGCTTCATTCATACAGCGATATCTGACAGTAACCACAAAGGACCTCCAAATTACACTAGAAAAATATCTTTCACATTCAAATAATTTGTGCATATTCCTACCGTTATTTTGCTCACTGAATAGAAGTAAGATGAAATTCTGTCTGGAAAAGTATTAGTTCATATTTCAGGGTAAGTTCACTAGTCATGGAAGATTATAGAAGAAACTCCCCCTTGCCCAACTAAGTAAGCCTGCCTATCTTTAACAATTTATAGCCATGAACAGGATGCCCAATTCTTTGGAATGATGATATTTAGTTTCAACATGCTCACTTACCTTCTGTCATGTTGATTTTCAGCCAATAGGAAGAAATAGATAAATAAGAGGTTGACTAGCCTGAAGTGACTACAAAGGAAAATGTGCTCAAATACATTAGTGTTAATGTTTCTGCTAAGTTTTAGCATAATCTGAGTTACAGTAAATGGAAAGCTGTTAAGCCCTTTTCACATTTAAGACTCATTCAGTCCTCTACTCTGAGAAAAATGAGATTTTCATGAAAGTATCGTGGATTTAGTATTAACCTGCAGGGCATGAATATGTGTGTACATGCACAACTAGATACACGCAGACTTAAATATATGCATTAGAACTGTCAGAAACCTCACAACAGCATTTTCTGAGTTATAGGGCAGAGAGCTCCCCACACACAAGTTTCTTGCCAAACATTAAAGTTTTGTAACACACCCCCACAACATCTGATGCACAACTTACATCTTCGAAAAGCAGACGAGGGAACTAATTTTCAAAGCTGAGGACAAGGTGAGAAGAGAACAGGACAAGCTGAATCACCAGCTAATTCATTCAAAAAAAACATTGCTGCAAACTATTGAGACTTCTCTAAGGCCTGACTGCAGGAGAACAAAGAGGGCCTAAGGTCAAAGTAATTTTCAAAGGTAATTTTCTCTACTTAACTTTTTGCCTCACAAGGATATTCCACACACCTGATTCCTTTCTGCTTGCAATTTTCCTGGTCAAATGGCTACCCAACTTAATCTTCCCTCACTTCCACCCTCCTTCAAATCCTTACCTTTTTTTCTCAGTAAATCAAATTACCATTTAGGCAAGTACCATCTGCACTTACTTTGTTGCCCAAATAAGAACTGGGTGCGCTCCAATAGTAAGTCTGTGGCAGTATTTTTCGCGCAGCCACATTGCTGATGCTAAACTGCTGATGGCCATCAAATCTCTTTTGCTTGGGGGTTACTCTGATGAGACCTGGTAAGTCAGTCAGATACCAACCATTCATGTCTTCTATCTATAATGATAAGGGAAAAAAAAAAATAAAACCACATTACAGTAGGAGTCAGGACATCAGTCATTTCAATAGTCACAGCCTCTCGATTGTCCATTTTAAAAAAACTGAAGTTTTTTAAAAAAACTTAGGTTTAATAGCAGTTTGTGAGCCAACGAAAACACAAAGTAATAAGAGCAAACATTTCTCTTACTATATGTGACTGGGAGCTACAACTTCTGAGTAGTCTGAAATAACTGCTAATATTTGCATTGTCTGCTTCAAATGCTCCAGAGAGAGGAGGAAATTCTATCATACAAACATATGTGCAAGAATATCTTCAAATACTATGCAAGTTTTTAATAAATAGTATGAGTCATGGAGTGTACAGAAGATGAGCTGACAAATAGATACACATTTTCTAATTGTTGTGGGCAGCGTAATTCATGACAATTTGTAATGCTAAAGACTTACAACTTACAAGTTCAAATATATTCCTTTTATAAAGCCAAAGCAAGGCTGGAAACTGAATTTCTTGAAATTCCTGAAATCCCATAACTAGAAGTGAATCATCAGCAAAGAGCACACTGGTCATACAAGGATGGCTTCTGGAGCTCAGATACAAGCAGAACAATAAACGAGCTCAGCCATGGGATGGAAAATTTTCCAGTTGCTGGCATGTAAATGAGAACACTAGGCATATATGATGCTATTCGCAGCCTTCCAGCGTAACAATACGGCCAAAACTAGGAGCTAGTAGACCTGGAACATATTTCCCAGACTCGATCTACAGGCATGAATATGTAGCATACATCCGTTACAGTGGAATCAGTGTCTGAGCTTTGAGAACTAATTTACAGTTTAGAGTATATTTGCAGGCAAAAGACATGTTTCTACAGCACAAATAAGAACAGGAGGTTCATCTCCCTCTCACATCCTTTCCTAGAAATGCAGTATGCAAAAGAAATGCTCTCAAAATGCCCCCTGCAAGGCATTCCTGTTTTCTTACTTAGGCTGTGTGTTGTACCTTTAGTGTTTCAAAAACCTTAGTTATTTCAGGTCTAGAAATTTAATAGTTATCTGGAAAAAGAAACTGTGCATTTAACTCAGGACTGATTACATATGCACATTCCAGGATTGTGTTTTGCACATGGCTTCATTTCTTACTATTTTAGCTTTTTTTGTGCTTTTCACTGTTCTAACTGCACTATTTCAGAATTTTCTCACAAAGGGAAACAAAGATTATAAGCATTTTCTTTTGGATAAATGAAAAATATCATAGAACCATAGAATAGAATCATAAAATATCTCCAACTGGAAGGGACCCATAAGGATCATCAAGTCACAAGGGGCATAAAAAACATGCAGTATTTTCTAATAAGATGCACCCTGGTGACAATGGTCAGTGACAACACAGAAAAACATAAAATCAGTGACGTGTACTGCTGCAGTATGATTTTTCTTACACTTCCATAGGTAAGATGAGAATGTGTGCAGATATTTGTTTTCCCAGAGCAGAAACATTCCTCACAGCCTTCAGGATTATTTTGCTGAAGATTGAAGAAACCTGGTTTGCACTGATCACAGTTTTCTCCTTCAACGTGTTCCTGAAAATGCACATTAGAATATTACTTCAGTTGTCATAGATCAGAACTTGAGATCACTGGCTTTTTAATCTTCAGGAGAGTATAGATTGCAGGAGTCCAAAGACACTTACAGGAAAAACTTTCTTATTTGGGGATGTTAGTAGCAAATCCTTTACACAATAAAAGGTTATATAACTGCATGTAAATAACAGGAAATGGAATTTGGACATTAAAGGAGTTTAAATTTTTCTTCTATATGAATGGACATACTTGATTTCAGGGAATAATCTTATCTAACTATCTTTTTTTTTATTATTATTACACTTCAGAGTCTCAGAGTGGAAGGAAGTATGGGACAAAATGTTACAACCTCAACAATAGCAGTTTGTAGGTAGGGCTGATAAAATCTGTGCACATCCAACTGATGCAAACTACAGGTTCATAGCATTAGTCGTACTCATCACTCAGTGTATCAGTTTTTCAGGGGTCTGTAATTAAGAGCTGAATTCAAGCTATATCCTAGTGCTAAAAGGGTTGAACTAACTACATGTGTCTGCCAGCCATGCAGACAGGTCTGCAAACTTCTTCTGTAGAAAGACAGGCACTAAATATACATGAAGAATTCTAAACTTAGGATCTGGTACTTATATTTTTCATAGAAAGCTTATGTTGTGCACTAAGTCCTGCTACCTTACACTGCAAAACAATTTGTCCTATAGCCAAAAATAAAGACAGGTTTTCTACAAGAAGTGTGGTGCAGGAGGCTTGCAATATGGTGCTGGCTTGGTAATTCAGTATTTTTTCCCACATAGCTCAGAAAATTCTTTCCCTTTCAGAAGTATTATACAGTCTCCTTAATCCTGAAGACAGTGCTCTGCGGTATGCACACAGGACCAAACTGTTGGCTCTGTGTCAGCAGAGAATGAACACATTATAAAAAGCTTGCCTATGCTATGTAGTCTAGGATGGCTCAACACACACAGATCTGAAGCAAATTCGCCAAAAGCCATTTGATAGCCTCCTGGATAAGATCTAGCAAAGATGAAACAAGCAGGTCAAAGCAGGTGGATATGGGAGAAAGGATAGCACATACAAATTAAGAGAAAATAAGGACTGTGAGTGGGAAGGGGCAATGACGACAGGCAAAAAGGGAGACATAATGAAGATGTAATAAGGTTTTCACCTTTAATTATACAATAATTAGTATATGTGTAGCAAAATATCTTTGTCTCTGCTGCTGTGCTCTACCTATGCTCCCCTTCAGTAACATCATACAGACTCTGCTAAACAAACCACAAATATCTTTAATATAACTCAAGGCTATCAGTCAATTATGTTTAACTTCAACATCTCATTAATGTCCAGACTAGTATTTTCACATTTTCACCATAAGTCGGGGGCATATTCCTGCCACAGCTATACTGAAATCAACCATATTTCATGTGAAAAATAATGTGGGTAACTTCTGGGCACATAGATACTCTCACTCATGATTCTACAAATTAGAATTATGAACACTGGTCACAAAAGTTTCATACTGTGGTGATGTGCTTAGTGTGCAGAGTGGGAAGGGGAAAATAAAAAAAAGAGAGTTGAAAGGCAAAAGGATGTGTTTAAATGCAAAGTTGTCCACTTTCCAGTCACAAACATATTACCCGTGAGTAAAACCTGTGGGATTCTATTGAATAGACAGCAAATTCAGTGATAATATATATATAATAGATATATCTTGAATATAGGTAAATGAAACTCAAAATTGGGAAGGAGATCTAACCTATCTTTCAGCAAATAAAATAATGTTTCTGCAGCCCCACATATTTCTGAATACTGTTCAGTCCAGTTTTAAATTATTCAAAGATGAGACTTCCAGTACATACCTTCAGAAAGTTATGATAATTAGTTTTAAAAAAGGCATTTATACTTGCCCCTCCCCTTTCTGTACTTTAGTTTACTATAGTTAATGTTGTAAACATAACAATCTAACGCCCACTTTGCTGCATTTTGTTGCTCACAGATAGAACTGCTTTTCAGCAATTTCCTTTACAAGAAAACTATCTTTAGCAAATTTACAGCTCATCATAGGTAATTGAAAGATGTGATTAAAGGAAGGGAAGAATTTTTCCTAAGACCTGCTATTAACCAGACATCCCACTTTTTCTTCATATGGAGCATAACTAATCTGATGATTTCAGTGTCCCTTTGACCAAAATCTGCTTGGTTTGAATTTGAAGATTGCTAGTGAAAGCAAATGTGTAGATATCTTTATCTCAGCTATCTGCAAAAGGTATCATTTTTCTCACAGAAGCACTTAAAAAGGAATTAGAGGGGCAGAAAGAAAACAAAAGATGAACACCGAGCAAAAAAGTGTATACAATGAGAACTCTCTGGGATAGGAACAATTATCTCTATTTCTTATTTGTTCATTTTGGTCTGATTGTACTAACATCAGTTTGGCTTTACACAAATAATGTCGTAAGAATCACTAAGCAGTAGTTATCTTCTATTTAACATAATACACCTTCATCAAAGCTCTGTTTCGAGACAGAATATTGCAAAAGAAACCCTTTTCTGATCTTCTAGACTTGATGGCTAAATAATTAAAAATTTGATAAGGATAGATTTTATTTCTGACAGAGAGAATGTGACTGTTACATAAAGTGAGGATAAGGTTAATTCTGAGTGGATTTCAGTGCTATTCAGCTGTCAAAACAGAGCTTTGTGACAGAGCTTTGTGTGTGTCTGCAGCATGAGCTTATAGATTGAAGCATTTTTTTGTACATTTATGTATTTAGGGATGTAATGTGAGTATTTTTAAATTCTCATTTGTGACTAATTCTGTTAATTAAATTCTGGAAGGAAATTCCCACAAGTATAACACAGAACAATTGATCCATAGTATAGTAAGCTGTCCTTTGGGCATATTCATGGTCATTTATTAGACTGTGACTTAAAGAGCACAATCATTTCTAAAGCATTTTTTATAACTACATATCTTACAAGAAGTGGATGCATTTGTTTCCAAAAGTTTTTTATTTCAGTGTAATATCAAAATATAATTTGATGGAGGTATGCGAAGGCACACAGAGAAAAATACTCTTAAATTTTCTTCCTAGAAATTAAGAAAGTCTTCCTACAGAAAGGATGTATTTTGTTTTTTTAAATATGTTAGAGATTTCTAAACATCTATCCCAAGGCAGGAAAAAATGCTCTCAGTTTGGAATTTATCAAGAAAAGAGGAATATATCCCTAATGACTACTCTTAAAAGTCAACTTTCTTGTTTTAATAGATCATCAGTTCACTTCATTTTCTCTTTTGAAGTCACATTATGGGTTAGGTTTAGAGTCCACAATACTGTAAACATATAGTTTCTGAGTAGATAAGGATGGAAGTTTGAAAGAATGATTCATAGGCTTCAGAAGTAACCCTTCATTACAGATTTCTAAGGACTTGTAGGACTCGTAGGAGGCTCCTAGGAAAATACGTTAATTACAGTGAGTTCTGAGATGACACAAGACCATCTAAGACTTTACAGGACCAAGATTAAGTGTTCATGAGAAGTGACTAACATAGATATTAACACAGCTAGGTAGAACACTGGAATACTGTTGTATGATAGAAGAGCATTATCTGCAATCTTTCAATATCATTAGTATCTTTCTATGACTCAGAAGAATCTGACATCCATACCTTGCAGATGCAGGGACCTATGCAAGGGTCATCATTCTCACTGCCCTTGAGGGAGCAGTTGCAGAGCAGGCACTCAGGATATCCTTTATAACCCAAGGCACATCGATTGCAGCTTTCTCCTGCATAGCCAGTCTTGCAGTGACAGAAACCAGGCAACATATCTATGGGAAGAGGGAAAAAACATGAGATTGATTTGATTTATCATTATTATTGGCAGATATGTGTTTTAGAGTGCTCAAAGCAACATCTTTGGTAGGTGTAACATAAGGTTATTTACTGTTGGTCACACCATCATCTATTTAATTCAGTGTCCTGCCTGAGAGACTAGAATAAAGCATGTAAGAACAGGGCAAGTACACAGTGATTTGAATTTTGAGTTTCCAGAAATCTGCATATTAGAGATCTTGAAAACTGAAACTTATCCCTACTTGCTTGCATCTAACAGTCCCTGAAAACCTTCTCTTCTATTAGTTCACCTAAAAGACTTTGAACATGCTTTTATTTTCAGAATCCATAACGCTCCCTAGCAGGAACTTCCACATTTAGCCTGGTATAGTGTGAAAGAAAACACTGAAGTGTGTTAAATCTCTATTTATTGCCATCTAATTCTCATATCACAGAAAACAGCAAGTAACCAGTCACTTTTTCCATGTTATCTGTGATTTCAATATACCTCTATCATATCCCACATGACATTTTTATTTCATATGCCACAAAGTCCTAAGCCTACTCAATACCTCTACAGAGAAACTGCTTGGTGTAGCCAAAAATCTCTGTTGTCTTTACCTGCACTGTTTCCAGTTCTAATAAATTATTTAAGAAGAAGGTAGTGCATAGTGTGGACTGTTTTGATACGGTTTTTCGATGATTTTTTTTCAGTTGTTTTTTTAAACTACAGTAGTATTTCCTAAGGCCCTGTTGGCCTTTTTGACTATTGCCAAGATAGAACTGAGCTGACAGACGTGGGGCACGGCCCGAAGTAATTGCAAGAGTTGTGTCACAACTGGTAGTGCCTAATTCAGAAATCACTGTAATCACTGTACAAGTAGAACTACTTTTCTCAGTGCTCTACTTTTCCTTTAATTGTTACAGAAATTCACCATTTTTCTTACTACCCAGCCACTGACTATCTTGAGATCTTTCTGAACATTTTGTAGTTCTTTCATTTTTCTATGCTGAAAGATTTTGTACTTGCTAACTTTATCACCTTCCTACTCATCCCTTCTCCAGGTTAAATATGAATATGTTCAACAGTTCATATTGATCATCACTGTGAAAATGGTCCATTTATTCTTTTAACCAAGTACTAACCCATGAAAGAACCCTTCCTCCTCATTCTGTTACACTTTCTTTTGTGGATTTTGGTAAAGGATCTTGTCAAAACCTTTTGAAAACCAAAATACAATATTAATCAACTGAGCCTTTGTCCACATGTTCATTTAATCATTCAAACAGATTCATAAGGCAGACTGTCCTCTATATAAAAGCCCTGGCCTCGAGTTTTGCCCATTTTTGCGACATTTCATAAATTGTACAAACCATTTATTTTATTTCTAGTGATTTGCTTCATACAGAAACTAGACCTGACTCTAGTTTTCTGGAACCCTCTGCCTTTCTTTTACAAATTAGATAAACAATGCCTATTTATATAATATTAACCTATGTTTGAAAAAATATTATAAGCTATATTTAATGCTTCAAGCAACTCAATTTTCAACTTCTCAACTCGTCCTGAAGCCATAAATACATTATATGCCTAACAAATTTTTATTCTGCATTTATCAGCTTGCTTTAAACCTGACACTTCTGTTTGAGACAGATCTTCTGACTTGTCCCCATGAACAGACTCCCAAGTGGGAAATTATCTGAGCTATTCTATTCACTGTTACAAAGAACTATTATAGCTTTTCTACTGTGTCCTTTTCTTTCTTGAGATCTCCAGTTATAACTTGATTACACCTAAACCAAATTTAACTCCTACTGCATTTGAATCTCTATCAGTCTTTTCGATTCTGATTTATCTGAATAAGTACTTCTTAACGACATCTAGGTATTTAGAAAATTATTCCTTAAAATATGTGTATGCATTATTAAGAGTATGACTTTCTGGATTCTGTCACAATTTATGCCCTTTTCCATTATCCTCAATTGGAAATAACTTCTGCTTTTTTGGGGAGTTTCTTTTTATTGTTTAAATGGATGCATCTTTCTTTTTAATCTTAATTGCATTGCTTGAATAATGCATCTTCTATGAATGTCTAATATGCAGTCTACAAATACTCTGCTTGCCATTAGCAATCTTGGATTGTTCAGTTTTATTTTCTTTTTAAAGGTCTCCTTGTTTTGATTAAGTTGTTTTTAGGAAGGCCTTCTCATTCCTACAAGAATGTTAAATTTGACTGTCCTTCAGGATGAGAGTTTTGAAACAGACCCTCATGCATAAATCCAGAGGTGTTTCTCTTTTTTATGGCTTCTCTAACTAGCTATTTGAAGAAGCAGTCACCTACAGGAGTTTTAAATTATATTATCTTGATCTATACAGAGATGAAATTCAATCTGTCTACTCTAACCTTGCAGCCTCTTTGATCTCCTGTAGCACATCATAATGACTGCCACCTTCTTGATCTGTCCTAATTATATACAGAAATTCAGTGCATGAAGTTTGTGTTACTTACTACCACAAAGTCACGTGCTCCATGGGCTTTGATGCCTTTGGGCCTAATTCTCAAATTTCTGAGTCACTCTCCTCTGAACCAGCTACCAGTGAAGCCCTATAGCAGGCCACAAGCTCTTTTGTAATCTGCATCAGTGCATCCTAACCGGACAATCTGGAACAGAGAAACTTTCGTTCCCTAGAGATGAAAATACTCTGCTATACTCCAGGGTTCAGCAGTAAAGACATGGGCAAGTCTACTCTTTAGAAGTGAGCCAGTCTTATTTGAAAGTTTCAAGAACTCCTGTCTCACAAGTCTCAGCAAACTCAAATTCAATTAAATTTCTCAGTATGGAACTCCCAAATACTCATTTAAATCTATAGTCTGTCCTCCACTGCTCAGTTAGTCCATTTTTTTAGTTCCCCATCAAGAACCATCCCTTCTCCTGCTCCTCCTTACTCTGCAGTTAAGGGAGAGAGACCAGATTGGAAACTCCACTGTCATCAGCCCTGCCCACCCGATTCTTACAGAGCATAAACAGGCATGGATAACTTTAAGCCCACCACCTATTAAGAGACCTCACACTTCACATCACAGAGAGGAAGAAGTAGAGACTGCTGTCAGGTATTCTTCCAGCTCTTAGGCTTGTTGATATGGTTAGTCTGTACATTCTATTTTGCTCCATGCCTTCTTTCACTTATGGCTCTTGCAAGATCTCAGCTCTCACTGTATTACATGGTATATTCCTCTCAGTGTCCCACTGTTATTTTTGACCAGGCTTCTGTAGTGCATATGTAGCGTATACTATGTCAACAGTCTAACTACATTTTGATTTAGGGCAGATGTCTCAGGTCTGTCTTTCGTTTTTGTGGTAACGAACTCATATTTCAGCAGAAGCACATCTTTTGCTTTTGGCCTATGACTTCATAGGCCTTGTTTGAATGGGGCTTTATTTGATGAAGCTGTTATTCCCTGTTTTCTCCCTGAATATTATCAGTTTCTGTCCTATCTTTGAGCATACAGAGGCTTTGAAAGTTCGTCCTAGAGGATGAGTCATCTTGAAATATGAGTTTTATCAGTCTGTTTTCTCCCAGCCTAGCAGTCTTTCAAAACTGCACAAAAATAAATGCACATAAAAACATGCACTAGACCCTTGAAAAACCTGCAATCCTACGACTGGCCTCTGCCATTTTCACTCCTATTCAACAGCATATAAATTCCAAAAAATGATCTCATGGAAATCAGTGGGACTGCTTGCTGAGCAAAGTACTACAGAGCCTGAATAAAGATCAAGATGCCTGGATCTTATTTATCCTAAAATGTCTGAGGAACCTTTTCAGCAAAAATAAACATCTGTCATTGGGATTATATTGTACATCAAGAGGCAAAGGGGAAAAATTCACTGCATGATAGCATGCAGTGAAGACTGAGTCACAAAACTCTGCCAATTTCTAAGCCTCACAGTTCTTGCAGGTGCTTAAAAGCCAAGTAAAATGGCTATTTGTTAAAATCTAGCCATTAAAGCTTGAAACAAGAGTACTGATTCACCAAGAAAGCCCTAATTACTGAAGTACAGAGTAGTTCTGAATGTATAGGTTCCACCTTCACTTATGAATGGACAATTGCAAATGATCACAATATCGGTGATGATCAAGTTTATCTCTTATTAGGATGGACTGGACACAGGTGGACAAGTTCAGTTTTAAAATCATTGCCTTTCAGTTACAAAATTGAGAGACATTTTCATTTTTATCAAGAACCCAGTTTAAAAAAATTACTATGATTGATCGTGTCTCCCTTTTTTATATTGCTCACAAACACATGATATAGGATTGCTATCAAAGAATAGCTGAAAAGCATTCTTGAAGATTCAAACTCTAAAATATACTTTACAAGCTAGAATAATAACATTTCATTTTAGAATGCTGACTGAAATATGCGAAGACAGTTATACTACGCTGATCAAAATGGAAATAATACATAGTTAAGATACAACACTTCTTTTTCTCCTGAAACAACGTATGCTATACTATAAAACGACTTTTCCATGCCCTTCCCTTATCTAACAAAATCAGATTATGAATATAGGATGCAGTCACTTAAATCTTCTTAATGTGTTTCATCAATGTACTAGTTATTAGAGTATTTGCTGCAATTTTCCATTTGAATTGCAGCTTACCTACTGCACTCAAGCACACAGAGAATGTACAGCCTCCAGCTTTATTTTCCTTTAGAACTGTTCACAGTGATCCTATATCCCCAGTGATGTTACTTATTATCATTTTAGTTTAATGTTTTAGTTTCCATTTTAGTTTAATGGTTTTTACTTTCTCAAAGCATCTACTTAGCACATATTTTAAATGCATATGCCCATCTTACACAAAGCAAACCATTCATCCTCAACTCATCAGCCCGTAACTCTGGAGATGTATTTCAACCCACCCAGTGTGTTCATTCTGGTTCACTGGTGAACAGACAGATTCCTTCAGACAGATCATGCTTTCCAGCCTTTCTTTTATGAAGGCTCACCAATGCTTCAAAACCAATTGCTGCCCAGGGTGAGCAGTGTATAGTAAAAAGAATTTTATCAGTGTACTGAATATAAATTTGAGGAGGAAAAAAGAGAAAAAGTTATCTGCTTTCAGGATTGTTTTATACTAAAAATTATATCCAGAACTTTCTCTTGATCCTAACACAACTTCTTCTATTACCACAAAAATCTTTTCTAAAAGAAATAACTAGAAAGGCTTTTTCTTTCAACTAGCATTGTTGGGGTTTTTTTTCTGTTGAATAAGGCATTACAGTCACAGATATAACCACTGGTTCCAAAACTATAAACAAACATAATGTGCAAGAAGTAAA
This sequence comes from Oxyruncus cristatus, assembly GCA_013399855.1. Lineage (NCBI taxonomy): Eukaryota > Metazoa > Chordata > Aves > Passeriformes > Cotingidae > Oxyruncus > Oxyruncus cristatus. Next base: position 469,128 of record VXAY01003849.1, on the reverse strand, counting down.
CAGTTTTCCTAATGTGCTGGAACATTATTTAGTACAAGAAATAAAAAAAAAAAAAAAAGGTAAATAAACAAGAAAAAGAAGCAAATAACAAGAACATTGCCTATTAAGCTCAGTTATATGTAAAGCTGGCTTATTTTTGTTATTGTGGTCTTAAAACAGGTAAATAATAAGACAGATATCAAAATTGTTCTCTAGGCACCATCTAGAAAGTACAAAGTGTCCACTTCTCACCACACTTCCAAGACTGAGCAGGACACAGACAACAGGTTTGAAAGAAATTCATGGACTACTCTGGGGACATAATTCCATATATGATGGTGGGTTGTGTATCACATATGAGAATAAGTAGTTCAAACACACAGAATAATCTCTACAGTAAATAAGTTGGAATCAGAAGAAATCAATTGGTTTGAAAAGGCATAAAGGAAAAAAAATTACTTCATGTGTTTCAAACAGCAGATTCAACAGAGATTAGGAATACTCTGACATGCTCAAAAGCAACAGGCCTCTAACCAATTGCAGCAGGATCAGTTTAGTTTCAGGACAATGAAGAGAAGCTGGTTACAGTCAAGAGAGAAAAAGACAAGAGTTTTCATTTTGTGAAGGGAGCAAAAGAACTTTCTGGTTCTTGGGACTAGAGGAACTGTGAAGATAGGAAGCTTATTTGAATGCGTGGGGCTAGATGAGCAGGAGGCAAAAAAAAAAAAGAAAATCCCATTTTGGAGATGTTATCTTCAAGATGGTGACATGCCACATTTCTAGATTTACTAGAAAGATACAGGATTATCCAAATGATACAGGAGCATTATTCTCTTCCTAGAGAGGTCCAGAAAAGAGGCAATAGAAGAACTTACCAGAAAGAAGATCAGAGAATTAAAAAAGTCAGAAGGAGACATAGGAAGCAAGGTGTCAAAGCATGGTACCACCTTGTCAGATTTGGAAAGCGTAAGCAGACTTAGAAAGCAACTATGAGATGGTTTAGATCTGTTGAATGCTCAGAGGCATAAGACACTATGAGAGCTCCTAAGGACACTCTTTCTGACAATCAAACAAGATGGAAAACCATCTCTATCTTTTTGCTTCCCTTTTCTGGTGAAAGAGGAGCTGTCAGCCTGCTAAGTGCTGTTCAGCTCCCAGGGCCCCAGAAGATGACCCACAGCAGGGACCAGTACATAAGGTGTGACAAGAGAGACTGCAGCAGCAACAGGACTGAGAGATGAAGCAGCCACATAACAAGCAAGTGGGACATCACATCTCTTTGAATTAATCATTCCTCCATCTCAAGATCACAGTCTGAGAGGTTTCTCTGTTTCATTGTCTGTCACCTATAACCTATATAATCTCACCCACAGCTTTGGTACAGGCACTGCTAAGTCTTGCTGTGTTTTTTCCGGCTTTGGGATTCATCCTCTTCTGCTTGTACTGTCTCTCATATCAATCCAAGTGATATACTGTATGGAGCATCCAGACTAGGCACTGGCAGTGGGGAGGGTGCTTCAGGGCAGCCTCTGTGAGGAAAGTATGGGGCTGCCCTGTGCCAGACACAGTCAGCTCCAACGGGGTGCACAGCTGAGCCCCTCAGTCAGACATGGAGAAGGGGAAGGAGGGGGAGGAGGAGCTCCAGGTGCTGCAGTCCCATCCTGGGAAACCATCCTGAAGCAGATATCCACACTGCAGCCCATGAAGGACCCCACGAAGGTGGATATTTCTTGAAGGAACTACATCTCATGGAGAAGCCCATGATAGAGCAAATTTTTTTACCTGAAGGACATAGGCCCATGGGAAGCACTCACACTGGAGCTGGGGAGAAGTGTGAGGAGAAAGGGGTGTCAAAGAGGAACTGTTATGACCCCTGCTCCCCATCACCCTGCACCACTTGTGGTAGTGGGGGAGGAGGTGTATTTTTAATTTTTGTCTTTGCTTATCAGTATCTGAATCTATTTAAATTGTCAATAAGTTAAATTAATTTTCCCCAAGTAAACTCTGTTTTGCCCCTGGTGGTAACTGGCAAGCAATCTGGTCTTTACCTCAACCACAGAGCTGCTTCATCTTATGTTCTGCCTCTGTCCTGCTGAGGAGGACAGTGAGAGAGTGGCTGGGTAGGCAGATGCAGCCAGTCAAGATCATCCCACCACCAATATCACTGTGACAGTAAATCAGTATCATTTTATTGAACTGATGTAATCAGTATATGGTTTTTCCATAAGATTTTACACCTTTGGCCCAATATTTGCATCTTTGTCATGCTACTTTTATGTTCCATTGATCTCTATCACAAAAAAGGTTTGCTACACCTCATCAATAGATTGTAATTAGCCGAATTTAAACATCTCTTAAACTGGCCTCGAGTTTTGTTGTTATCTTCCCACAGTATTTTCAGAAGTTTTACAACAAAAGAACCAAAAATTATTTCAACCCATTGTGACCATAAAATAACAGAGTTTTCACTATTCAGGGACACAAAGAGGGCCATCAATAAAACTTCTACCCTGGACTTCCAGAGGTCAGATTTCAGCCTACTCAGAAGACTGGTTCAGAAACAGCCCTGGAAAACAAAGGGGTCCAGGAAGGATGGACTTGCTTCAAGAAGGAAGTCTTGAATGCACAGCAGCAGGCTGTCCCAGTGTGCCGAAAGGCAAGCTAGTGGGGAAGACATCTGCCCTGGCTGAACAGGGATATTTTAAAGGAAATTAGGGGAAAAAAGAGAGTCTACCAATTATGGGAAAAAAGGCTGGCTATTCAGGAAGAGTTTAGGCATATAGTTAGGTTATGTAGAAAGAAAATTAGAGAGACAAAGGCACAGTTTGAACTCCAACAATTTTTTGTTGGACATAGTGGGGAACACAGTAACCAAAGATGAGGAAAAGGCTGAGGTACTTAGCATCTTCTTTGCCTCAGTTTTCAACAGTAAGACAGGTTGTCCTCAGAACAACTGGCCTCCAGAGATGGTAAACAGAGAGAGGAAGCCAAACAGCCCCCCTGTAATCCAGGAGGAAACAGCAACCTGCAGAGCCACTTGGATCCTCAGAAGTCTACAAGACCAAATGGGATCCACCCTAGGGTGATGTGAGAGCTGGCAGAAGAGCTTGCCATGCCGCTCTCCATCATTTACCAACAGTCCTGGCTCACTGGGGAGGTCCCAGATGATTGGAAGTTGGAGAATGTCATGCCCATTCACAAAAAGCACTACAAGGAGGACCCAGGAAACTACAGGCCTGTCAGCCTGACCTCAGTGCCTGGCAAGGTTATGGAATAGATCATCCTAAGTGCAATCACACAACACCTACAGGATGGACAAGGGATCAGACCCAGCCAGCACGGGTTTAGGAAGGGCAGGTCCTGTCTGACCAACCTGATCTCCTTCTATGATCGGGTGACGCGCCTGGTGGATGAGGGGAAGGATGTGGATATGTCTGTCTGGACTTCAGCAAAGCCTTTTATACTGTCTCTCCCACAGCATACTCCCGGAAAAGCTGGCAGCCCACGGCTTGGACAGGGGCACTCTGTGCTGGGTTAGGAACTGGCTGGAGGGCCGGGCCCAGAGAGTGGTGGTGAACGGGGCCGCATCCATTTGGCATCCAGTCACTAGTGGTGTCCCCCAGGGATTAGTGTTGGGCCCAGTCCTGTTCAATATCTTTACTGATGATCTGGACGAGGGGAGTGAGTGTACCATGAGCAAATTTGCAGATGACACCAAGCTGGGGGGCAGTGTAGATCAGCTGGAAGGTAGGAGGGTTCTGCAGAGGAAGCTGGACAAGCTGGAGAGTTGGGCTGATTCCAATAGGATGAGGTTCAACAAGGCCAAGTGCCGGGTCCTGCGCTTTGGCCACAACAACCCCCTGCAGCGCTACANATCCTGGCCTGGATCAGGAACAGTGTGGCCAGCAGGAACAGGGAAGTGATTCTGCCCCTGTACTCAGCGCTGGTGAGGCCACACCTGGAGTGCTGCGTCCAGTTCTGGGCCCCTCAGTTCAGGAAGGATATTGAGGTGCTGGAGCAGGTCCAGAGGAGAGCAACCAGGCTGGTGAAGGGACTTGAGCACAAGTCCTATGAGGAGAGGCTGAGGGAGCTGGGGTTGTTTAGCCTGGAGAAGAGGAGGTTCAGGAGAGACCTCATCACTTTCTACAACTCCCTGAAAGGAGGTTGTAGCCAGGTGGGGGTTGGTCTCTTCTCCCAGGCAACCAGCAGTAGGACAAGAGGGCATGGCCTTAAGCTCTGCCAGGGGAGGTTTAGGTTGGATATTAGGAAGAAATTTTTTACAGAGAGAGTAATTAGACACTGGAATGGACTGCCCAGGGAGGTGGTGGATTCACCGTCCCTGGAGGTTTTTAAGATGAGACTGGATGTGGCACTTAGTAGCATGGTCTAGTAACCATGGTGGTGTTTGATCAAGGATTGGACTTGATGACCTCAGAGATCTTTTCCAACCTAGTTGGTTCTATGACTGTTTCCAAAGCACAAGAAGCAGTTTATTTTCTATGCAAAGACAGCTTTTACAGGGCTATGGTAAACATCTTGCAATCCTACATTAGTAACAGAGAAAGCACATAAATACCTTTCAAAGAGTTTTGTTTCTAGATTTCAAATGGAAATATGTTTAGATAGGAAAAGACATTAAAGCATTATGTATATATATAATAATATATATGTATATATATATTATTAAAGCACCAGTTTTAATCTCTGTGATAAAAGAAGAAAGCTCTTTAAAGCCAAAATTGTTCAGTATTTTCCATAAAATAGTCCAAAATTCTTCAGTATTTTCCATATCTTACAAATATACCCAAGTTTGCAAGCCATGAATAGGAAAGAAGCCTCAGAAAATTGGGAATATGAATTTAAAAAAAAAAATCAATACAATGCAACTGGATTACTGTTCATATGAGTAAACTTTAAAAAAAAAAGAGTTTTGTGTTTGGGGGTTTTTTTGTTAAAGATACCAAAAACACGATTCAGCTTTTCCTTGGCTATTGTCAAACTTCATCTTTAACATCAATATTTTTGAGTGATCTTACCTCCTGCTGCATGTTTCTCATCCTTGACACAAGTATCATTTAAAGACCCATTTGGATCACAGGAACATGGCTGGCATGGATCTGGACTATCTGGCAACACCTATAAAAATAAAGAGATTACAAAACAAAACCTTACCTTTAATAATTGAAACCTTTCATTTACTTCTTAAACAAAAAGGAGGAGAGAACAACTTCTGTGTAGGTTGCTTACAGTTCAACAAAAATGAGATAGCTGATAAACTAAGTCCATGCAGTCTATGACAAAAAGAAAAGGTCTCAAATTGCGCCAGAGATTGGATATTAGGAAAAATATCTTCACAGAATGGGTTGTCAAGCATTGGAAAGGGTTGCCAAAAAAAGTGGTAACCGTCTCTAGAGGTATTTAAAAGACGTGTAGATGTGGCACTTAAGGACACTGTTAGTGGTAGACTTGACAGTGTTAAGGGTTGAACTCGATGATCATTTCCAATTTAAATGATTCTACGTTCTATGATTCCATTAAAGTCACACTTTGGATTTTCATTTAGAAACATGTAAGAGACTTAGATACAGATATGTCTTCAACTTAAAAAAAAACAGGTGTAGAGATTGTAACCAATCCTTATATGATTAAAATCAATAAATGTAATGGAGTAGATTTTAAGTATTTACTAACTAAAGTAATATTGACAAGTAGCTCAGGTGTTCTGGTCAACATGATTCAAAAAACTAACTAAAGTTAGTTAGTCAGTAACTGAACAAAAAGTAAGTGAAGAAAAGTGAACATTAGACAATTGTTCTTGAAAATGTTACCTCAACCAAACTTAAACCTTGGTCTAATATCACACTATGAATATAAATTAGAAGTGTTGTATGAACTAGGTACATACACATACTATAGATATACTATACACACACACACACACACACATATCAAATCCCTATTAGCTGGATGATAAGTTGATTCAGAGGAAAAAATCAAGTAAGTGCCCTGCTGCTGAAGAAATTGGTTCTCAGTACTCCTTTTCTCAAGCTCTAAGGCTAAACTGTATATCAGGGAAAATGTAATTACTGCTATTTGCTGATGTTTTCTGTGTTTGAGGATTGAAAACCAATCAGACTAAAGGCCATTATTTACCAAACTGAAACTATACAGATGAAATATAAGCAATTTAAGCACACAGTAATAGTGTAGCTGTCTAAAGCACAGGAATGACCTATATTAACAATACAACCTAACGTAAGATTCAGCTTCAATTGAGATGAAAATACAGTCTTATATGATAAAATACAAAAAACTATTCTCCCTGCACAGAAATTTAAAGACATTCATGAGACACTATAGAATTTCAGTGGTTATTAATTGTACATTACATGTAAAATAAAAATTATGGACTCTCATAATATCAAATATAGCAATATTTCTTTGAACTTCGATAACAAAACTTGAAACTCATTACTGAGGCAAAAGTTCTGTTTATAGGACCACATCCTCCTTTAAATTAAATTGAAATACTAGCTGGAAGCTCTGACCTCAATACCTTTGCTCATATCAACATAATTCACTTCCCTATTTCTCTGAGCATTAACTTCACAGATTTCCAGCTGTGAAAAACAACTGCTGCACTGTAAGAATTAGAAGTTAACTTTCATAAAATGGCAGTTCAAACTGTGCCATCTCTTTTTAATAACTTAACTTCCCCTGATGAAGTGATGGTTTAAACAGTGAGCTTCACAGAGAAGGGACAACAGAACAAGTGTTTACCCCTTTAGGTCTGAAGTATCCGTCGAGGCAGGTCTCACAGTTTATGCCACCAGTGTAGCCTGTACAATTCACACACACTCCGCCACCAATATATTCTCCATGGATATTCAGACTCTGATTTCTGTCTGCAACATCCTGATCATAGTAACACTCCTCAGTCTGCCCATGACAGTTGCACGCTAAAAGAGAAGGAATGTGTTAGCAAATATATTCCCACCGGAGATGCCCCACTGTTACTAAGGTATTAAAAAGAGTCATTCAACACTTTATCAGTGGTGCTGTATATGGTAACTGACAGGACATCCAAACATTCATTTACTACCTCATATGTGAAAAATAAGGTGGTCCCATCATAAACACAGCCCAGAATTCTGTATGTTGTATTTTTCCCCTTCAGTATTTTGTCTCAGGGAGTTTGGAAGTTGACAGACATAATTTAATTATGATGTTCCTGTTTCATTTTAGGTTGTTTCTTTTTTTCTGTTTAAATCGATAGTCAAGAACATTTTGGTGGTTGCACACACATGGTTCATGGAAGAGTTATCTAACTTAAAGTACAAGAGCAGCTGTAAGGAAAGCAGCAGAATGGTATGAGTAAATTAAAATAATTCAAATGAAAGCTGAAAGACATACTAAAAATATTTGACTTGCACATACGCATGTATGAACGGGTCAGGACAAAAGGATTCCCAATTTTAAAACTTCTTTTGAAGTTCATATCTGAACTCTAGACTTCATGTCCCCATGCAGGAAAGATAAACTAATAATCTGTTGCCATAAAAATGAGATAGCTTGCTTTCTCTCCCTTCCTCTGTGGTATTAAAACATTAATTTCCACATAAAGAGAAATTCAAAGCTTGTCAATATTATAGGGAGGCATTCTCCTTACATCTGAACCAGATCCCAGGGAACTGTTTCCACCATGACAGTACAACAATTCACTAAGGGTTGAACAGGGCATAAGAAGTGTCTTTCAAAAGTTAAACATGAAAATAAATGTACCCTGATTTCATTCCAGAATGCATTCCCAGTGCAGACACAATCCTAACTGAAACAAAGACCTCTGTGGCCAAAGTTTACGGGACACAAATAAGCAATGGCTACTTTTAATATGGGCATATCTGTTCCTCTTTGTTTATTTTTAATCACTCATGGTAAAATTATAGTTGAAATCCTACAAATGAATAAACACTTACAGGTAATAGAGCACTAGATTTTATTATATTAAGAAATATAAGTGGTATATGACCTTTGGAAGTGAGATGTTAAAGTACAATTATAACTACACTTACTACAATAAATCTGAAAATTAAATTCCCACCCTGTGGGAAGGGGACATTTCTAAGTATGTTTTCATTCTATGTTGGAAAACTAGATACTTTGTATTTTCTGTTAAAAAAACCCCAGACATTCAAGTTGCATTTTGATCACATAAAAATATTTTGGTTCATCAGGGATGAACCTTAGAATATATAAAAGTGTCATTTATACAAAAATTATGCTGTAAAAGTTTAAAATAATGAAAATTCTGTAAACAGACTTTTTACTTACAGGGATACAGTCCTGTTATTTTATCAAAAAAAACCATCATAATTATAAAAACCAAACAAGAAAAAAAATTATAATATATTCCCCAAGCATTGAATAAAACCACAATTCTACATGTAATTTTTCTGTTAAGTCTTTTGAGTCCATCCAACCAAGTGAATAACATCACAACAAATGTTATTCATGAGCAAATGTGGTTAGAAACAAAATTAATTGTAAAATCTTTTAGGACCCAATTTCAGTTTTCACTAGCAGTTGCAATGAACTTTCTCTTCTGTAATGCTTTCAACTTACGTTCACATTCATGCTTATGCAGGAAAGTGCCAGCATGCCAAGGCTTTTGATGGAAACCAGGACAACACTGATCACATGTCTCTCCGCATGTGTTGTGCTCACACTGGCAGATGGATTTCTAATTTAAAAGAAAAACAAATATTTACACAATGTGATGATTTGAAGAATCTGTCTGTGTACATAATCTACGTTCCAGTTCAAATTATGAAAACATTGAGAATGGCTATACTCTGTAATTCCTTTTTTTATTCACTTTTATTCACTTATGTATCCTCCATTCACTATATGTCTTGAACTTCTACAGCTCTATTTTAACAAAACAGCTACAAAGGAAAGGAAGATTGTTGGCAAGATAATCTAAGGAGAACCTAGGGATGTAGGAGAACTAAATTTCAACTGGATAAAGAAAGGAGGATTGGAGAATCAAAGTTCCCCAACACAGTAAATAAGCCAAAGTGCTGGTAGCCTTCAAATACAGTGTCACATTACAGGAAAACCGAAGAAGTGAGCCACTCTAGGCCCTTCCCTTAGAGCACAAGTCCAGCCTTTCAGACACTTTTCAGTTCCTCAGTAGACCACATAGTCCCAGTATGAAAGTATTGCTGTACGGAACACCCAAACTCTCTGAGCCACAAAAGCAGCTTAGAAAATGTAAAAGAAACTGTGGTTTGGAGAAATGAGAAGTAAAAATTGGCTACTTGATAGTTATTTGGTGAAGGGGATTCTCTGTGACCCTTGTGAAGCCATTCTAGGTCAAAGCAGCAGGCTAGAAAAATTCTATGGCTCACAGGACAAAGCATAAATCTTGCAAAACAAGGCTAAGTTAAGCAATGCTTCACAAAAGCACGGCAGTAAATTCCAGCAAGTTTATTCTCTGTAATGCTAAGGGAAAGATTCTTTCTGATAACAACTCCAGTCATAATGTTTATAAGCCTGTTTTGGAATGGTTCAGTCTAAAGAGTATCCCTGGAAAGGTAAACCTCCAAATTTCTTCTGGTTTGAGTTGTTTCACTTATGCTATTTTTCATATTGGTCAGACAACAAATACATATTTGACAACCTGCAAAACCGGATACCACACTTCTCAAAAAGGCTTTATTTTATTTAGTAACCATATTATCTGATGTATGTATTAATTGCAGTAGCAGCAGTTATTTTTTGAGGCAGACACAATTCTAACAGGTGGCCTAATTATAACAATGCTGCAGTTCGATCACTAAGGTCATATGAAACAATAGCTCAACACTTGCTATACACATCACTACAGAAAAGGCTCAGAAGGATTAAACCAAGGAGTTCGCAAAAATTTTACAAGGATCCATAGAAACTGCTTAGAACTGTAAATGCATTCACTGTAAGATTATTTTTTTTAAAATGACTTCCTACATAATGGCTTAATGTCAAATACAAACAAGATTTCCCATTAAATCCTATAAAGCTCCTACTGAAGTGAATAGCGTATGAAGAGATCCCACACTGTGGCATGTAATATTAGTACACAGGAAATTCTGTACTAGTGATAATGGGTGCACAGAGTTAGACAATCAGTAACAAGTTATATTTCTATACATCAATTATATTAGTTATGTTTTTATTATATTATGTATGTGCAAAAAGAAAGTTACAATTTGGAAGACATTATAAGCAGCCCATGATTTTTTTCAAGATTAGCTTAACCGATAACTCAGTTAATATTTCCTGCATAGTAAATGTACCATTCTCGAGTCATCATTTCTTTACAAGTATCAATTAAATACTTGGCAATCATTTAGGAAACTCCTTGATTAATATCAAGGAGGAAAAGAAAGACTGACAGTGCTCATTTCTACAGCTACATAGAGTAACCCAGATTTCTCTTTTTCCTAGGAAACTTCCAATATGGACTGAATTATCCAAAACCTACTCTTTCATTTCAGGAAAGCCTCTGCTGACATTGAAAGAATGTCAGCAGACATTCAGAACCATTCTGGTTGCTAGCACTGTTTCATCCTGGCACTCCTTCAGACTTTCTTCTAGGTAAAGAATAGACAGAAATTCACAGGAATCTGAGGAATATCAGTATCAGGATTGTGGTTTCTTTTTAATGTTCCACCCTATAAATAAGGCACATTAAAAAAAAGAATACATACATTGGTCACTGGATCCAGTGGACAAGCCTTCGCATGGCCTGAACATATACACATGCCTCCAACAGAGATGTCTTTTATAGAATAGTAATACTGTAAGACAAAACAGAAATTGAATTGCTAAGTGGATTGTAAAATGCAGGTGCCAAACTGCAGAATTCATTTCTGGTGACAAAACTGTCAGGTCCTGTTTTATCTCTTTTTTGATCTATTACAAATATAGCAGACAGTGTAATCCAAGCCGTGTCTTGATCAACAGATTCAGGCTGAGTGAAAGAAAGGGTATAAATTGGCACAGTTCCATTTGTTTGAAGTCACAAGAGCCACCTCAATTTATACACAGCATACAACAAACATGAGAATAGGAGAAGGCTATATGCACACTGGATAATGAGAAGTCAAATGCTACAGAATTTATTCCCTTCAGAAAACATGAAAAGGAAAAGGCACGATGACTGCGAAAAGAGAAAAGCCAAAACTAAGTAACACCTTTGTTCACCTCAGCTGGGTCTAACTTGGGCATTCACTACACTGTGGAAAGAAGAACTGTTTTTCAGTATTGGCCTTTTGAATGAATATGGAATAGTCTTCATTACTGAGATTTAAGTACTTTTGACCTGTTGTTCTGCCATTTGACAATTTCGCTTTTTTCTTTGGTGAGGATTAAGAGCCCTAACCAAAATGAAGGATAGAAAGATATTCATAATCATGTCTTACAATACCTGTGAGCAATGAATCTTGTCCATTTTCATCTATTTTTGGCAAGGGTCCTGCAACATGCCAACAACAAGCCAAACATATGCTATTTGTAAATTTTGCTGTTACTGTGTTCAACCTCTTTATCAGATCATAAATAAATAAATTAAACAAAATGAGAACTCTTATCACTCATAGTTTAGCTTACAAAACACAAAAAATATATAATTTGTGGCTACCCTTTGTTTCCTGACAAGGATGGCAAGTTTTAGTTGCTCCTTGTTCCTTTGTTCCTTTGAGGACAGCCTCATGGAGAGATGCCACACAGAAGCTACCGTTCTTTGTTGGTTTAAGAAATCAGTGGATCATCCTGTACTCAGTTTTCATGAGCATAAAATGATTTTTAATGTGTGAATTCAATTTTGCATTTCTATTCACTTAGAATCAGACTATTAAATGCCCACTTTTACGTAAACGCAGTTTCCGTGATTAGTGAGGCTGCAATAACTGCACTAAACAGGAAGGGTTTCTGAGTTTGTAGCACAAAAGAGAATGGCTCATTCCGAACTTTCAGAAACAGCCATCACTCTATGTATTTAGATGAGGAAACAAAACCCAGAAATATGGAACAGAAGAAAAAAATTTCTTTGCAGTTATCCACCCTTGACAAATGATATTAACTAAAGCCAAGAATAAGAATCCACTCCTTTCATAACAGGACTGACTATTGTGGTAAACTAAACTTTCCAAAAGAAAACTATGGTGACCAACAGGAAGAAGAAGAGAGCAGAAAGAAAAAAATGTGGGAAGTTATATATCCCCCAAACCAGCTTTTGAGAATGCTTAGTAGAAAAATCAGAGGAAAACTAGAATAACACACATTTAAGAAACAGGAAAAGAGGCATAGAAAGAAAGAAAAGATATGGGTGTGTACACACAAGGGACAGTGGACAAGACTGGGGTATAGTGTGAGTTTGAGTGCTGCACCCATTGTTTTAAGCCAAAGCAAAAATGCAAAATTTTTTACTGTTAGCCCAAATCAAAATGCAAAATTTTTACTGTTAGCCTCATATGATAATGCTGAAAGTGCTACATTCAGACCCTACTACTACTTATAGTATAATTAGAAATTCTACTCAAAGGAATTGTTCAAAGAATGTTAAATGCAGCAAAGGATTGAGCCGCAGAAGAGGTAAGAGGACACTACCAGCAAACACTTGCCAAATACCTGCATCCAAATGTTTGCAGTCAAACGAGCTGTGTGCTTATGTTAATAATAACAGTATTAAGCAGAAAAGATAAAACTGTTACTTCCACTCCAGAGAAGATAACTAAATCGAGTGAACAGGGAATTCTCCATCACTGGGATTTTGACACATAAAACCAGGTATTCATCATCTCTCAAAATTTCCTATGGCAAACAAAGGCCAGTACAGCATTTACAAGTGTAAGAGAACAACTACACATGCATTTCTACTGTCTTGCCAGAACCTACCCTCCTCGTAACAATGGGATCAATTTCAGCTGGATCTTTGTGTGCAAACATCATTAAATCAGCATTTAGTGTCCGTATCCTCTGGAATCTCAGGCGAATAAAGCGAGCAGAGGTGAATTCCAGTAATTCACGTGACGGATCATCAGCACTAGGCCTTCCATTAATCAGAGAAGTGTGAATCTGAAAAATTATTCATGCAGTAAGGAATTAGATGGCATCAAAGCTGTCATGATTATGACAAAATATCATTACAGGCATTGTATGAATGCATTTGTAAATGTAAAATACCTTCTTTTCTTAAAAAGCAGAATTGTCCACAGACCTCAGCTATAAAAAGTCTTTACAATAAAAACATTTTGAGCAAAGGAAAGTCATCATCTACGTAAAGACTAGTACAAACTGCATATGTGTACACAGGCCCTATAGCATTGTCCATGCTGCAAGTAACTCATTTCTTCTCCTGTAGTCTGAAAATAGGTATTTTAAAGTTATCGTACCAATGGGCTCAGAAATTTTGAGTTAAAAGAATGTATACTTGGAACAGAACTGAGAATTCAACAGGTGTCAGTTTGCACCTCTTAGAGCAATCATCCTCAAAAGGCTTTTGAACTAGGTGCATTCAAAAGCCAGGATAAGGTAACTCTTGAAATACTGAAAACTACAACAGCTAGATGAGACAAAATAAGCATTCATTAGCATCTCTCCTTTCCCACTGACTCTTTACACAATACATCTCCTTTGAGCCTTGTTCTCAGCAAGGTGAAACAATTTCCTGTGTTGCAACTGTTTTCACCTGGTCCTCCAGGAAAGTCTTTATCACTTCTGAGAACTCTGCTTAACACTTGTTTTTCCAAAGATGTTACTTCTCTCTGCCTGAACTGTGGCTTCTGTGAAGCTTACCCCCCCTTTCTCTTCCTGCCCTATCCTAAAGTCTAGAAATCTTCTAGGTAAGTGTGCTTTGTGGCTCCCTCATAAAGAGACTCTCTGACCTCAACTGCAGCATCAAGGGCAAGGCAAAAAAATAAGAGATCTCCTTCCCCTCCTGTCTTTGAAGCTGATCATGGCATACATTAGCTGTGAATCAACTAAATAAAACAGATGGGCTGCTACAGAACTGTTCTTGGAAAAGGCCTACACGAAGAAGTAGTCAGGTACAGCAAAACACTGTTAATGAGCACCTAGGGGGAGGGAGGAGAGAAACCATTAATTTTCCTGTATTCTGAGGTGTTAAATTTTAATTGGGGCATTTTTATTACAGGCTGGTACACTGAAAGAATGTTCAGATGCTGAGCCAAATGTGCAGAACATTAGAACAAATAAAAAATTATTTATTCTTTGCAATTAACATGTGTTGCACCTTACCTCAGTCCTCTGAGTTAGAGGTCAGGACACACGGTCATTTTCTGTCATTGAACATGGTCATATTACCACTGTTTTAGGCAAACAGCTGCACTCTGAATGCCAGCTGGCACTCACTCACTCAGCAGTGGCTGCCACACACTGAGGAAGGAGACAGTAAATCTACTGCTCCCAGGAATGCAATAGCTCTTCTTTCCTGGAGTTTTTGGAGGTACAGGATAGAAGACTTACTGAACAACTACTGTCTTCCATTGGCCATGTAATACTATCAACATACTCATTTATCTCAAAGGCGGGTGGGAACAGAATGATGCCAGACTCTTTTCAGTGGTACCCAGAGACATGACAAGGAGTAATGGGTATAAACTAAACCACAAGAAGTTTGATCCCAACATTGAGGAATAACTTTACACTGAGGGTGGCAAAGCACTGGAATAGGCTGCCCAGGGAGGTTGTGGATTCTTCCCCTCTGGAGACATTCAAAACCCACCTGGACACATTCCTGTGTAACCTGCTGTAGGTGACACTGCCTTGGCAGAGGGGTTGCACTAGATGATCTCCAGAGGGCCCTTCCAATGCTAAAAATTCTGTGATTCTGTGATTTTCTCTATCAAGGGGGAAACCTGAAACCTCATCATGTCCAGTATTTTGCTCCACTGTATCTGCAGGTACACAAAGTCACTGGGAGCAGCTATCATATCTTGCCTATGTATGGACCAGCACCTCTAGGTTTCTGCCATGTTATCTCCAGGAACGGATTATATCACTACCTCCTCCGCATTTCACTTTGAGCTCTGCCTCAATTTTGCTCCTGACTACAAGCAATTAAATGAAAGAAGACAGTTGTCTGGAAATTAACAGAACAAAATACTATGAGAAAAACAGGATACAAACAAAAGATTGTAATAAAAACCCCAGAGGAAGAAAGGAGGAGGTCCTGAATGAGAAACGTCTGGCTACAAATAGGACAAAAACACATGACCAGAGAACTGCTCGTCCTTGGTGAAGAGAGAGAGAACATGTGAAGAGAGTAAGCTAAAAAAAACCCCTGGAGATGATAGCAATAGGTCAAGTGGAAATTGATAGATCTTTCCAAAAGAAGCAGACTTTTAGTAAAAACACATGCCTTAAGACTTCTCTGTATCATATTTACCTCCAAGCAAGGAAACATATTGCTTCTGAGTATTTTTTCACACTGTCACCTCCTTCCTTTAAACAAAATCCAAGAGATTTCTTTTTTACAGCTAGCAAACATAGGTGGGTTTAAAGCAATAGAATACTAAATAGAATACCTTAGCAATATTTAGCAATAGAATATAATAGAATACTTTGACATCCTTGTCAAAAACTGAACTTTGATATTCCAGAGATGAAAAAGAAATGGATCTCAATTAGTGCTGAAAGCAACCCCTTGCTCACTCTGATACAACAACAGCACCTTGGCGATAAGCAGCATGGCTATTTGACCATTTGCCATGGTCATCTTCAAAAAGATGAAAATAAAGCTTTTGGGGGTGGGAGCAGAAAGATGCACGTAAAATCCATGTAGCAGAATAAGGAAGGGACCACAGTGAGTTAAAAGTATGAATAATAGACACGGCTTGACCAGAAGGGACACAGCTGACAAATAGCAGTCATACCTTTTAATTTATATATTTTTTAAAAAGAACAAATTTAGTCTTCAGACACTGATGGGGAAAAAAACCACCACCTTGGAATGGTAGGTTTACAGAACTAAAATATAAATTAACAAAATAAAGCAAGAAGCATCCATTTTAGAACAGACTCCCTTTCTTAAAGGATCGTTCTGCCAGCAGTACATCTATTTTGCAAGGCTAATCTAGTAGAGATGATGACTTGCATTTATGTTTTCTTTCTTGCTTGTCTTTAAATGTTTCACAATTTCATTTTAAAACAACAAACAACTAATTTCTCATAATTACTGAAATGCAGCTATGTCCTGCATGAAATGTGGCACCTGTTCAAATATGTACACCAAAATGGCACTGAGACTAGAAAATTCAAACTGGGTAGCTTTACCAAAATGAATCTGAAGTGAAAATTTCACAGGCAAAATTAATCACTGTAAATTATTTCTCCTCCTATAAACATCTGTGATGAAATCATCAATTTCTCCCTGGAAACATTTAGAATCAACTTGAAGAGCATCCAACCAAGTTGTTCCTATTCCTTGAAAAGAGAGTAAGGAAGAAACTAAGACTACTTTCATAACATCTGTCATTAATCAGAAAAAAATGGTAAGAATCTTAACTTAAAGAAGTTTAAGTAGAATTAGACGTACAATATTTTCAATATGACTCTCACAATGGGACATCACTGAGTTTTTCAAGAGCAGACTTTCTCTTTTCATCTCCCTCCAATATATTGTACCTATTTATTACATATTGTTCATAGCATAGCACATTTTCAGTCGACACTAACGTGGCCCCTGTCCTCCAAATATTTTTGAATCAGATCTGAAAACTGTTCCAGTGAAGACAGTCCTCACTATCCATCTATGCCATACAAGATCACCACAGTACTTATGAAGTACTTATGAAGAAAATTTGACATTGTCCCCTTATGGGGACTTAGATTATTCAAACTGTAACAGCCAATGAGTGGATTGAAGTATTCATATTTTCCTGGTAGACTCAGCTTAGGATATTGGCTCTGCTGTAGAACTGTCATCAGCACCATAGTTGCCTGTGTGAAAATGGAGCTTTTTTTTACACTACTCAGAGTTACAGTTTTCTGATTTTAACTGCTTACCCACAAGAATGTTGAACATATACCAAATGTATTCAAAGGACATCTCAAGTACATTAGAATCTCACTCAGTCTCACCTTAATATCTACACCCATCACCTAATAAGGATTTTCTGATCTCATTTACATGTTGTAGAGAAAGAGATCCTTCTTTTGCTTGTTTTAAACCTGTTTCATAGTAAATTCACTTAGTACTTCCTAGTTCTTATGTGACAAGGAAATGTATCTTTCTATCAGGTCTATTCTTCATTGCATTTCTTTACTACTAATTAGCTTTGAATAGGTGTCAGGCTTCCAGACCTGTAGCTTCCTTGGATGTCTAAGGAACGTTACTAAAAAATGGTGTTTCATTTGACACTCCACACTCCTTAGTCACTGAGAATATTTGAAAGTGGGGAGTTAAATAATAACTGTTATAATTCATCTATGTTAGCCTTGAGTTCCTTATCACTATTCAATTTATCAATTACTTCTGCACCTCTTCAGTTAACAACCCAGTTTGCAACTGCTGCTCCAACTCCTTTCCCGTAAATGACGTTTCCACTGCAGAAACCCTCCTGACAGTTTCTATAGAAAAACTGATTCAAATAATTAGTTTAGTTTTTCAGCAACGACCTTATCTTTCTTGAACGCTCTTTGATCATTTCTCAAGCCCACCAATTCTCTACCAGACTTCCTGTATCTGTTTGAAAAAAGGTTTATTTCAACTCAATCACTCACAATCTTTTTCCCATTTTTATTGCGGTTCAACATTTCATTTGCTGGAGCCTATTTTCCTACCTATTTTCCTCATTTGCAGGAAAAGACATGATATCCATTCATAAATGATGCCATTTCACTTTTCATATCTATTACCTTTCCTTAGTTTGTGCTTTAAACATGTTTTATGATTTTTAAAACCACTCTAAAATGTAGCATTCATGTGTGTGCAGTGTTATTTTTAAACAAACTCTTGGCTGCCTGATTTTTTTTAGCTGTTTGACCATCTTTTCTATTTTGAAGTTGCACTTTGGCAGATTTCATTCCCCTGGGATGTTGCATTTTTAGTATTTTCTGATTATTTTTACATAACAATTATTCAACAGTTAATAACTTGGACCAGGATTTGTGCACTGTTTTAGACTATATCGTGGGTTCCTTTACCAGCTGCACCAAGAACATTCAGGTTTCTAAGAAATACTCTTTTGCACTACATTCTCTTTGACTCCTACAGAGTCTGTGAAAGGGTTATAGAAGGCTGATATTACATTCTTAGCCTTCCTTCATCAAGACCCACTCAGTTCCAAACTTCTGGGCAGTTGCTGATAAAACATTAAAGTTATGCTGTCCCAGTTTAGGTGCTGAATTTTAGTTCACAGAGATCTCATTTACCACTTTATTTCTGCCGAATTTCTTATATTATTTTATATTATTATTAAACTTATAGTGCCTCTACTCCACAAGCCCCACAGTCATTCTTAAACAGCTTCTTGTGTCTCTCATGCCTACAGTGTCACCTTTTTCCAGCACCCTTTTAATGGAAAACCCTTTTAGTTGGTTTTAATTGAAAGGTAACCTTTCTCAGCTCTGGGTATGGATACTGGGCATTACTTGGATGCTTCCAATCCTAGCTTCTGTAACAACATTGCCTAAAAGGGCTTGCAATATGCTCCAACCAGATGACCATCAGACCATCCAGCCAAATGACTAGAATTTCACACCACATTTCATTGGGTTTTTGCCACTGAGAAGTGACAGGTGCTGCCTAAGAAACTTTCTGCCATTTTCTGGCATTAGACAAGTCTCATATACTAGTGATCAAGGGTCCTCAGAACAGAGAAAAGTATCACCCTGCACCCCACCATATTTTTTACATGTTGATAAAATCTCCCTGAGACTTCTGAAGGCTCAGCAACTCCAGCCCTCTCACCCTCTCCTTATAGAACAGACACTCCAAATTCATCTTCCTGGATGTTTCCTGGACTTGCTCCAACATGTCCATGTCTTTCCCGTACTGAGGAGCCCAGAACTGGACTCAGTACTTCAGGTGTGTTCTCAGGTGTGCCTAACTAATGCAGCCCAGGATACTCCTGGCTTTCTCTACTTGCAAGGCCTGGCTTATATTCCACTTGGTGTACACCACTGCTGTCACCCAGTTTTCTCCTCATGCTTCTGGGTGACATAGGCAAAGTTGGCTCACAGGTCTCATTGAACAGAGCTCCCAGCCCATTGCCTGCTACCAGGCACTGAACTATCACATAGCTGCCCATCTGCAGGCAAAGAGGTACCAGTCCCGGTATCAGAGCTCACTGGTTTGCAGTTTTCATCACCATGGGAGTTTCCATTTCTGAACCAACAGGCACAGACTCTGCTTAACTCTATTTTCGTACAGTTGTGGCTTCAGGCTGCAGAGCCCCAGAGAAGAATCAGTTAGTCTCTTTCTTGTCACCTCTGATGCTGAAATCCTCCTGCAGTCCTTTACTTGGTAATACAGAAATCCCCAACCACATTAAACATTCTGCAGGCAAGGACACAATCTCTTTCTCCCTCAACCTCAGCAAGGTCCCAGACAATTCTTGCAGTCTCAGAAGCTAAAATCTGCATCCTGCCTCTGGATCTCAGCCTGAGTTGAGGGTTCTGCAGCCGCATAGGCCAGTGCTGAGTACTGTGCCCAGACTGTGCCTCACCACCATCGCTGAGCATAAAACCACTCTTTCCAGTCCTCCTTCTCTGCACATTTCTGGCATGAACTGATATGCAAACATGCATCATGCTAGCTGCCTCTGTTGTTGTACTTAATGCAACAGTAAAAATGGTACCACTCAGCATGAATGTGTATTATCATCTGCTGAGTTACTTTAACACTTACAAAGTTTCTAAGAATTTTAAGTATGCACCATGTTCTCATATAAATTTAAAATATCCATGTGGTGTATTTTTCTACTTAGAGCTTTGGTGTTTGAAGTTACTTTGTCAAGACATTTGAGTGCAGTCAATCTCCACCTGTTTGTAGTATATGAAAAACCCCAGCTGTTTGACTATGTGGCATGGAGTTTTTATACTCACTTTCTTTTCAAGAAAACATCTCCAATGCTTTCCACTGATGATAAACTGTAACTTTCTTTCGTAAAAAGAAAAGGTTACTGCTTGTAATCTGTTACAAGGATGGAGTGGGAACATCACTCTGCAATATTTTTTTGCTAGTAGTGGTAAAGAACTCACTTTGTTGAAGTACTCAGTAGTTTATTTGGTACATCATTTCAAGACTGTGGGCTTCAAACCTGCTGCTCTGGGTAAGGCAGTGGTCTGACCCTAAAATATTGTCAAGAAAGGTCAATTCCTCACTAAAATCTAATCTCAGACAGCAGCATACAGGAGAGAAAGGTTTCCATGCTGAGCAAAAAGACTTGCAACTTGATAATCAGCAGTGGAGAAGGCAGAAATGTCAGCATTAAAATAATTTAATGAGAAAGGTACTCCCTGATTTAAATTCTCAAGTTATGCAAGCACATCAATATGAAGATGGACAATACTGAACATAAATTTTTCAACAGGTGATTCAGTAGCTCTCATAATTCTCCTACCCAATACCAGTTTTAATTATCTGTTGCAAATAGCACATTTGCAGTAGATGTAAAATTACTGCTGATTAATTAATCTCTTGGCATTTTATATTTAATCCCTAAAGACAAAATTTCTGTGAGTTTTCTTACTGGAAGACCTAATCTATCATTAGAGCTGATTTCACAACTAGAATAGTAGATGGAAGCATATGTCAGAACTCAGCATCCAATTTTTCATCATAAATACATATTTATAATAATTGTATAAAAGAAATGGTATATTTGGCAAGGTTTGCTGTCTTTCTAATAAATACTTCACTATCTTAATAAATTAATGGTTTAGTAAGTGAAAGCACAACTCCCCTCTGTGCCTTGCTAATGAGTACAAGAGCTGCTTGAAATGCACTGCTTAAACTTGCATTAAAATGTCAAGGGCTATGTATGTCAAATTTTATCTCAACTAATTCATTCCCCCTAAGAATACAGGCAAATGTCAGTTTAACGAACTGTTTAGCAAATACTATTGTGTCATTGACAACTATACCCTACAGCTTAAGCTAAATAAGGCTTCAGTTTTGATTAACTCACTTTTGTCATTTTCCTCTTTCCAATTTCACCTGAAACTTAATTCCCCTATTCAAGCCACTGCTTTTTTGTGGCTCCTGCAATTCTCATACTTGTCATTTTTGGACAAGAAACAATTTGTCAAAGACATCATCTTGCGTACTTTTAAACAGACTGCTCATTGTCAGAGTAATAGTTAATAAATCACAGGATAATCAGGAATTTGATTACCTTGACAGTATACTTGTAATTTAAAGATTTTATTTTCTTTTTGTAACTGTCTTGAATAAGTGGAAACATTGCAGCATGCTGTAGTTTCAGCAACAGTTACGCATACCACAGACAAGACGTGAGGCCTGGAATACTGTACTTAACACAACAATGATGGTTTGTGCTCTACTGGCTCTTCAAAGTGTACTTATAAGTGAGACTCCACCTCTTAATACAACAGAAAAGTTTTTTTGTGCTTAGAAATAACTAACAAGATAGTTGGAGAAAAAGTTAAAGGCTTGGCTCTTACAGGAATATTCTCACAGATGAAGCACACTGAACCAGTATTTGTAAGAGTTACCTACAACCAAGTAGATTGGCAATGTGCTCTAGGTTCTAGTACATAATAGTGCAGGTGACTTACGAATTTAAATCATTAAATGATAACTGGTTCAAATGTCATCATACAAAACAATGCTCTGACCTCTGATATCTGAAAATTCGTACTGCCACTGTCATTCTAGTTTACATTTTGTCAGTGTGAAACAGCTGCTGCCACAGGAACTCACTGGCTGATGCCAATGGCAACTCCAGCTGCAAAGCAATTCTGAGAATTATGTTATTCTGAGTTCTGATCAAGTAGAGGTGAAATTCACTGGCATTACTGAGTTAAAAATGACCACCTCTCTGCTTACAGGATGAAATAAAGTGGTCTGTCAAACATGTTCTTCAAAACTACTCATAAAGCACAGCACTAAAATCCAAATTATGTTATTTTTCAAGAAAGCCCCGCAATGAGATGACACATTATCTTGAAAGAATATTTTTTTCTCTAACACTTTTTAAAGTACTAAGCTTCTTTTTGGACAGTGATCATGAATGAGACAAGTAATTTCAAATAAATAACTAAAACAGGAAACTTATGTTTTCTTGTGGATTATAATAAAAAGCATTCTGATCCCCAGATTTAACTAAAAGATTTCTAAATATGCCAAACCAAACAATATTATAAAAAACATCCAAACAACACTCATCCTTCCCTTATGACTTCCTTTATTCATTATATGATTCTCCTAAAAACTCATGGCACTTCCCACTATATTTTTTTCCTGAATAAGATGCACTGCGGAATTACAGACAAATTACTGCTTGTACAGAATTGTGACCAGTAGAAAGAAAATCCACAAGAACTTTTAACAGCTGTAAGCAGTTGCAAAGGGCTGCCAAACACAACTGCTGATGTAAAAGAGGGAGAATGTGTGGATTTAAGCTGTTCAAACAGTAAACAAGTACATCTGCTCCTGAATGTTATCATTAAATAAACTGTGGTAATATGTGTTACATTGCTGCAACATTCTTGTTTGTAATCACAACTCTGAAGAGTTTTGGACCGGGAAAATGTTAACAAAACTTTTTGGGTTTTTTTTTGGGGTGCAAATGTATGTGTGGAAAAGTCCATTACAATTACTGTAGAGTGTTGGTGTCTAAATTCTAGCAAAACTTGTATCATATCATATAATTTTGAACATGAACTGATGAATGCTTTTGAAAACCAGATGGGGTCCCTGTGAATGGTAAGCATTCATGCCTTTAAAACCATTTATAATATTTTTAAAAGGAAGAATAAATAGGACATTCAGCTGTAGAATACAAGAAACTTTGATATGTCTCCAACTCTGAACCCGACCTGTTCAGACTTGGAGATATTTTACAAAGGCTACTATAAAAAAAGTCAGGAAGGAAAAAAATCCATTTCTAAGTAGCACAGAATGAGCATCCCAGGCCAGGAATAGCATCACAAATCTTCTGTAAAAGACAGGAGATTAAAGAATTATGTGCATGAAAACAACTTTTTGTTCTTTGCTCCTATTGTGATTAATTGTTGCAAAATCACAAAACCAGTACTGCTTACTTTGACTACAAAAACTAAACTTGGTAGGGTTTTGTCAAACTCTTAATTGTTTGGATTTTTCAGATTTCATTTATGATATCTGATACAAAATAATATGATTTATATAGTCAACTGGTGTGCTGTTTTGGGCTGGGACAGAGTTAATTTTCTTCACAGTGTCTTGTGTGGGGCTATGCTTTGTATTTGTGACGAAAACAGTGTTGATAATATTCCAGAGATATTCCAGCTACTGCTGAGCAACACTTGCACAGCATCAAGGCCTTTTTGCTTCTCATCCTGCCTCCCTCAGAGAGGAGGCTGGGGGTGCAGAAGGGGTTAGGAGGGGGCACAGCTGGGACAGCTGACCCCAACTGATCACAGAGATTATTCCCTACCATATGACAACATGATCAGCAATGAAAGCTGGGGAACAAGTCTGCCAAGGCCTTTAAACTGTTCTTTTAAAACTGTTCTTTCTCCTACTTCTAAAACAAAGAAAAGCTCTACTGTAGCTACTTCTTTATGTCCCTCCATAAGAAGCTCAAGCCACAGAATTAACCTGCTGTGGACTTACTGTCCTTGGCACTCCTACTATGTCTCAATTGCCTACCATCTTTATTATTCTGATATGCTTGAAAAAGCAATCTGTCTACTTACCCAACCTGCCTCTATGCTTTCTTCATTCATGTGTTCTGCACTCTAGACCTCAATCAAATAATTTTTCCATTGGTATTACAGTGCCTCATTGACCAACTTGCCTTCTATTGAATTTCTGTGACACTTAAACTGTAAATTCCATTTAAACTGAAATTTCCAGGCAAATTATGCTGTTTGGTTTTGATTTTCTTTAATAATACAATTCCTTTGCACTGACATGAAAGTATACCTACATTTGTCCTCAAGCTGACCTATTTGCATGTCTCTGCTTCAACGAGATTTTAGTGATTAAAATTACTCCTCCATGTAGTCCACCCAGATTTTAACAAATTCTACCTTAAAAAAAATATTATTTTTTTTACAATTCAGCTATTCTTTCTCCCAGTAATTTTCCATAACTGTTTAACAACTACTCGAAAAGAAAAAAAAAGAAGAAAAGAAAAGAAAAGAAAAGAAAAGAAAAGAAAAGAAAAGAAAAGAAAAGAAAAGAAAAGAAAAGAAAAGAAAAGAAAAGAAAAGAAAAGAAAAGAAAAGAAAAGAAAAGAAAAGAAAAGAAAAGAAAAGAAAAGTCTTCAAGTATCAGTTCCCCCACCCCCAAAATGACAACCCACAGGAGGTCTTCAGTTCCCCTGATCAAACAGATCAAACAGAGAAAAAAAACACTCACCAAGTTATTTGTTTTGCTGTCAGAATAAAATCTACTGCTATCAAATCTGACCAAAAATCTGCTTCCAGACCCAACAAGACAAATTTGTGTCATTTCAAGCAAGCACCAAGACTTTGGCGTAACATTTCCCTTTGCAACTAAAACAGTATATTGAGTTACAAACTACATTTACAGGCATGAATCCAACCTTTATGATTTGGAAAAGATATAAAGAAGATATAAAGATGTGCAACACATGTCTTTTCAGTAAGCATAGAGCAATAAATGATGAATGCTAAAGAAAAAAGGAAAATAGTCTAGTCAATTTGACTCTTCAACTTCAAACTGAAAGACTGCTCTGTATAGTATGTTTTTTGCATGCTGCAACTTTATTACTTTTTAAATATTATGATTCATATGATTATTCAGTTTTGCTCTTTTCCCAGAAACAGCAGAAATTATGACATGAGTTTCTGCTCAAGGACAGAAGACATGCCAAGATAGAAAAGTAGACTGTCTAACTACACAAAAGAAACTTTCATTCCAACTTGGTCCACACAGCTTTGTCAGTAAATATCCTGTCTCTTGTTTTTACAACAATGGGAAACTGCAATACTACTTACATGTAGTTTTCCACAGTTGTTTCCTCTTTGCAGCGTAATTTAGAAGTACATTATACATTTTATATCCACTATTCTTTTCTATAATCTTTCTATAATATTAAATATCAGAAAGTCAGGTTTGGTATGAACTATCAACTTGAAAATATTACTGTAAGTTTCCCTTTTCTTTTCTTAGGTAAAAATTAACATTGAATATTGCTATAATGCAATTCTTAAATTACTGACTTGCAAGATTAGTTGTAGAAGATCTGAATAAACCATTGTAAAGTCAATTCTCATCATGCATAATAAAATAATTTAAACTATCCTACATTAAATTCTATAAATTTTTAACATTTTCCCATGATACTGAGCACATATTTACCTTGTTTTTTTTTCTTTTACATATCTTTGAATGTGTATTAGAAAAACAGGAAATGTTAATATTATGCTAGTGAGGCAATATACCATTGTGTACACAGAGTATGTAAAATGTATCCATTTATTTGGCAGTCATTTGTTAAAGGCCTTTTTTTCCTCAGATTAGATACTCAAGTTTAGTTTTTACTAGGACAAATAAATTTAAAAAAAAAGACAAAACCCAAAAAGCAGCAAAATGAACTTGACCTGGATCTTTGTCCAAATCTCTAATCTGTTTTATATCTTTTTGTAAACCGTTTCTTTCATGGTTTTTCTAAGTAGAAATTTGGAAGAAGCTGAAAGCTTATGTGCCAAAATTCTTGAAGAAAATCAGTGTTTTATCCCTTCTTGGTAGACACAAGCAACCTTCTAGGTTGCTTTCCCTTCAAAACACTCAAAAAAGAAAACTCAAAAGTAGAGGCTATCACAGTCATTTCACTGAGACCAATCATACAATAAAAGATGGTATCTAAAACCATGGCTTGAGCATAAATATTCCTGAAACTGCCGTAGCCAGAAGTGGTGGGTGGGAGGGGAAACAAACAAAATGTAAACCAAGACCAACAGGGAAAACAAAGTATGAGTAATCCAAGAGTGTTAAGCAGGGACTTTTTAACCTCTCTATTGATGCAATACTGAATAAAATGAGACTAACAGCCTTCACAGAAGACTTGATCCAAAGGTTATTATTGACTTCAGTGAAAAGATCTTTAGTATTAAGAACCATTTATCTATGTATCCTGTTGGCCATTCTCATTACTAATCACTACAAAATACTAACTGTGCAGTGTAAGACAGAAAAGCAAGAAGATGAGAATGATACTAAGCTGATAGGATACTTGGATTTCAGTCCAGAGAAAACCTAATTCATTATTTCTTAGAAAATCAAGCTATACCACCTGTCTAAACAGCCTGACTCGAAGTATGAAAAAAAATGGGAAGCAGTACTAAAAACCTGAGAAGGAAGATATCTTGGATGCAAGGATTGCATCTGATACCTACCTGCTGAAGTTTTCTTTTGCTTTCTAGGCAAATGACTGTCAAATGTACTCCATTCAATGTTTTGTGAAATTTGTTTTCATCATCTTTGCATCGAAAAAAAGAATTAAATGACAAAATAAAATGTTTTCATTTTGCATACCTGGATCAGCCCATGTCAATCAAAATAAAAATTTAAAATTATTGCTATTCTCCCTGTTCAGACATCAAGTTGAAAAAAACTGTTCACAAATCCCTATTCTGAAATTCCTGACTCAGACTGCATTCATTAGTCTTAGTCTAATGTCTTTGTCTAAACTGTGATGCTGAAAGTAGAACCCACTTAAATTTCTGAACAGTTTCAACCATTAACAATAGATTGTTACCTTTTTTTTTTGTACCATGCATTTTTTTACAATGACAATACAGCAACAAAATACTTGTACAAGACAACATATGCCATAACCACAAATCCTCTAAGGAGGTGTACAGATGCAAGTCAAATATATGGAAATTCAGCATACTCATGAGAAATGCCTACAGTGATTGCAGCTGAGGGCATGGGACAGATATTACTTGCATTACTTTTTACTGTTGATGCCTCTTCTACATCTTATGCATCTGAAAAGAAACCTATCACTGTTACTCAAGGGTAAGAGTTCAGACTCTAGAAAATTATTTTGCAATAAAAACAAGGTTCTGAATGCATATTAGGAGCTGAGAGGGTCAATCTAAAAATAGGAATTATAAAAGTAGCCTCAATACTGCAACTGACAAACTCTTCAGCAATTTTTTTAGAAACAACGTAGCATCCATATCATTTATTAATAAGAAAAAAAAAAAGGTCAACACAAAATTTTCAGTCTGCACCTGGAAACACTTCAATTTTGAATACTTCCAAAATTCTGACCATCTGTCCTCTTAGCACTGACATTCTTAGACTCTTAAGAAAATTTATTTTTCTTTCCTTCCTTCTCTGTGAATCATTGAGACTACACCAAACATGACAAGCTATGGTATGAAGAGGAGAAATATAGCATGCAAACATTGGGAAGTAGTAGAGTTCAATATTCATGGCATCACTGGCCTGAGGCAAGCTCAGCAAAGTATTGAGGTATTGCAGAAAGTTCCAAGGGAGCTGAGATATGCAGCACAGAGATGCATTTAAAAAGGGGCACAGTAAGAGCATTCAAGTGCTATGGAAAGTGAATGAAATAAAAAATAACATTAGTATCAAGGAACTTGTTTCTGTTTGTTTTTCTTCTTTACATGTTTAGTACACACTTTGAACTTCCACTTGACTGAAGAAAATAAAGACTAATGAACATGTTTACACAGACTAGCTTTTACTACCATGAAAACTTTTTTTTTTTTGACCTCACACTTACATTGCTACCATCACAAGAAAGGTAAGAGATTAAGCACCTGAAAGAGCAGAACTGAAGCATCACCTCCACGGCAGTATCATTCTCTCCAATATAATAACAGTGATAGGAAAACTCATTGCAGAAAAGGAAGGAGACAGGTTACTTAATTCCCACCGTAACTCCCCTCCCTGCCAGTCCTCTGCTTCAGCCTTAGTGCTGGCTATGGACAGAGAGGAGACAGAAGGAATTTTCTTGTTAAAGGCTAGCATCAGGACTCAGAGAACTTTAGACTCCATTGTTCACACAGACAGCTCTTGTCAGTTTTTCAGCCTCCAATTTTTACCTTTGAACACGGAAATACTATGTGGTTTACAACTGGAAATAGCAGATGTGCAACTATATTCCCCCCCAACAATAGACTGATAGTCATTATCAGTATCATTTTATCAACTATCTGATGGTCACATTGATTGCTTCACAAATGCTCCCTGATGAAAAGAATCAAGTAATGTTAAAGGCTGTGTTTGATATGAAGTGTCTAGACAAACATTTTGGAAATTTTGTCCATTTGGTATACTGCAACTAGGCATCATTCTTGTTTCTAGAATCAGACTATTTCCTTCAAATATAGGTCTTATAACCTTTAATTTTGTCAAGGTAGAACATTCTCAGCAACTGAAGATAACATATGAAAGGCATCTCACACAGGATGATCAGAGATTGTTCTCTTACGCAGTACAAGGAAATATTTACTGAATTCTAAAATTTCACCTCTCCATTGTTACTGTGTATCCAAAACTTTAATTGAAATATCCTTTCACGTAGCACCTTCTGAAGACAGATTCTGCCCACAATGAGGGAAGGATTTCTTTTCTTTTGAAAGTTTACATAACTTCCGCACGACAGCAGTGATAATTTTTCGAAACCAACTCTGACAGAACACCTCTATGTGATGACAGAACAGAGTCAATTGGGTATTCCAATTAAGATTTTAAAAGGTGGGAATTAAATTCACAGCCTTCCTTTTGTTTTTTATCCTTTCAGAAAGTTTCATTTTAGAGAAACTCAGTGTTTCCCAGAATACAGGGGGAGGATCCTTTCGAATTCTTAATAAAAGGGAGTGCTTTTCTATCAGATTAATTAAGCTTTTCATCCACTGTGTTCATTGGATTTGACTTTCAACATGTGCTTGCACAGAGAATTATCTGATACTGAAAAACAACAAAACAATTATTTTTACCTTTTTTTTTCCTAGCCTATACAAAGTACTCCAAATCTATGTATGTTTTAAAAACGCTTTTTCCAAGTGTAACCTCCAATTTCAGTTCCTACGAAACTATAGGTCAGGTAAAATGTGTCATTTTCTGTGAAAAGATATACATTTTCCTAACATATTATAATGATCAACTGTCGCACCTGAAGACTTCAGAGGGTCCAGCTTTGACACTACTGCAAGTGAGAAGATTCCCATGTATCAAAATAAAAATACTACATATGCTACTTCAAACAAGCATTCACTAAAAGAAATCTTTCAGCATCTCACAGGAAATAAAATCACAATATTGGAGGCTAATGTCCAGAGTCTTACATCCACCTAGTCATCAAGGCAAAGAAGCTGTGACACAAACTGGGGTCTAGCAGAAGAAGAAAGGTTTCAATAAAAAAGTACAAACTAGATATAAACATCAGAGGATCCTGTGTCAGGGAAATTAAGCAAAAATCACTACCGTAACCCGCTGATTTTCAGTTTTTGAACTAATGATCACCTCAGGAAATAAAGAAAAAAATAAACACCATTCTGATATGGTGTTTAAGAAAAGACGAGAATAAAATGAGAATTCTTCTTTACCTGAAATTACCAGACTCATCTCACCAGTTATTAAACCTTACACGAATGGGTCTTTTTCAGTTAGTATAGAAAAACAAATTACTGTTAAAGCAAGAAACATCAATTCAGTAAAAGTTAATGAGTAACTCATGAAGACAAACTAATCTCTTTCCCCTCTTTTTCTGTCTTGAAGACACTGAGACAGAGGAACTTTCTTTTTTTATTTGGAAGTACTGTTTTGGGAAACTTTACCATATATACATTTATTTGGGGACTGGATCATCTCTATTATGATGAAAGGCTGAGGGAGCTGGGCCTGTTCAGCCTCAAGAAGAGATGACTGAGAGGGGACCTCATCAACATCTATAAGTATCTGAAGGGAGAGTGGTAAGAGGATGGAGCCAGGCTCTTCTCAGTGGTGCCAAGCAATAGGACAAGAGGTAATGGGCAGAAACTGATGCACAGGAACTTCGACTTGAACATGAGGAAGAACTTCTTTACTGTGTGGGTGACTGTGCACTGGAACAGATTGCCCAGAGAGGTTGTGGAGTCTCCCTCACTGGAGATATTCAAAATCCACCTGGACACAATCCTGTGCCATGTCCTCTGGGATGACCCTGCCTGAGCAGGGAGGTTTGACCAGATGACACACTGTGGTCCCTTCCATTCATACCCATTCCGTGATTCTGTGATTGCATATCAGAAACACCTATGCTAAAAGTCTACCTTTGCCAATGTGATATAGAGATACCCTATTTTTCCAGCTATCACTGATCTTAGACAGTATGGAAACCAGAATGCTGGCAATCTTTCTGCATTCAAGCCTAAACTTTTAGAGAAATTTCTTTGAGAGTTTCTCACTTTTGTTTATTCAGAAGCTGTCACTATGCAATTGTTCATTAATTCATGAAAATATTCAAGACAATTATTTTTTGCAAATAATTCTTAGTCTACAGATTGTTCACATTTGGTTGGGCAAACTTAAACTTGTGCTAGTTACATTGATTTGAAGATAAATCACATAGGGTTTTTGTTTGTTTGTGTTGTTGTTCTAGTTGTTGTTGGTTCTAATTTTGTGATTGACCAAGATAATACTATTCCTGCAAATAAGAACAGTATTAAATTATAAAAATATTTGGCTTAGAATGAACATTTCTAGAAATAGGCTAATGAATCAAGTCACTGACTAAAATGTTCACTGCAAGCATACATAAGAACATACTCTGATTTTTCTAAGATGACAAGTTTTAACCTCAGATGGTACTGCCCATGTACATTTGGCATTGGCACTGACTTGCTGACCTGTGTTCCTTCCGCCCTTCATCAGGTTTCCTGGGTGTACACCAGAATGGTGTGCCTAAATAACTCATGGGTTTTGAAGCAAAGGGACTTAATGTACATTTCATAACACTGTCAGTCTCACAAAATGACTGTAACATCTGATTTATAGAACAAAATTGCTATCCTGGAACAAAAATAAATTATATGCAGATGTAGTTCCACTGAAAAACCAGGAGCCAAATACCACCTACAATACAACTGTAAGTAAATCTGATATTGGTAGAAACTTTGTTATTTTTCACATTATGTGTTTGACAAAATACGAAAAAGAATTCTGGGTTAATTCTGTGTAAATGCTACACACTTCTTACTG
Organism: Oxyruncus cristatus; assembly: GCA_013399855.1. Lineage (NCBI taxonomy): Eukaryota > Metazoa > Chordata > Aves > Passeriformes > Cotingidae > Oxyruncus > Oxyruncus cristatus. The sequence goes on along the minus strand of VXAY01003849.1, from coordinate 437,723 downwards.
CAGCCTTTAGCTGTTCAGACAGATGAAACTAGAGTTTTACTTATGAAAAGGGTATTGTTAAAAATATAAATGGATTAGTTCATGTGGAATGATACTCTTCCAGTCTCTAAAAAGGTAAAGCTTCAGGCTTTTCATTTAAAACTGCTCTCTCTCTTTATTAGGGCCACATCACAGATTGATAACTACCCAAGTGAGTTAAGATTAACTTAGAGTGGCTTAAATGAAATGCCTTTCGTAGAGTATGCCTGTACCTAACAATGCCCCTTTGCCAAGCAGCGCAGAACAGAAGCGTTCCTCCCTGCAAAATCTTCTACCCATTTAAAGAAACTATGTATCAGATGCTGGTCATTTACTAGGTTCAGGACAGAGCATCAATTGCAGTACATCACGCAAAGTTGAAAGTTATTAATTGCACACTTAAGATCAGAATTAAGTTCCATTCAATTCAGCAGCCTTTGAGCCAGTGTTTCAGCCACGGATATATACTAGCATGCTGAATAAACTTCTTTGCTGTTTAACTCAGTCAAGTTAGACTGAGAAGACATAAGAAGAACATACGGTTTAACTGGTTTAACCAAGAGCACAGCTGACTACTGGAATCAATATCTGTCTGTGAGAGAATTGGATAGTCAAAGAAATGGAACAATGTAAATTAAATTAATGATTAGAATAATTACTTTCGCATTATATTTTCAGTGCAGACATGTTCTCCCAAAGAAATTGTAAAAAATTTCTTTGCAAGTGATAAATTGCTGTCTTGTTCTGCTCACTCTTCAAAAAGCACCCAGTTTAAACCAATTTGAACATATAACATATGTGCATGCACTATTTCTTTTAATATCACTTTATCTGCTCCTGCTAGACTTTACAAGAGCAAATACGCATTCAAATTATACAAATACAAAATATTTGCAATGATTTTTCCAAGATATGCAAATACTTTCCTAACTGATAACTTCTGATAAGCTGAGACACCTCTAGATCCAAGTTTATATCTTTTTAAAGTGTATCACAAGGATATTTTCATTGAAAGCTGTATTTTCAATTTTGGCAACTGGCATTGGCAATTTTCTGTGAACATAAACTAACTACACACATCTACTCAAAAATAACTGTATTAACAATTTTGCATGTGGATGTTGCTTTGCATTTAGGGGAACAGAATGAAGTAATTTTGTACCTCTTCCCATAAAAAATGCGACAGAAAACAAATTAACAGAAGGATAAATATTGAGATTAAAATTTCACAGAATACCATTAGACATCAAAGAATCTATAAATAAATAAATACTTCAGATCTAGTACACATTCAAACCACACTGTTTCCTTGAATTACCAAGCTACTTGCAAAGCAAGTGTTGGAAAAAAATCTGTGAAAAAAATATGCAGTTGGTTTTCCCTCTTGACATTTTAAGTGACTGAAAGTACTCCATTTTCAGCTACTGTTGTTATATTTGCCTTGCTCTTTCAACCACAGATCCTCATCCTCATGTCCACCAGATTTTTCCATATCCTCAGTTAAAACAAATGACTGGTCCATGATTCATGTGCCTGGACTTACAATAAAATAGCAGAGGCCTCTGACAAAAACAAGAATAGGCATAAACAGGGGCAGAGTGTCAGGTACAAGCTCTTAAAAGCATTAAATTAAACTCTGACTAAAATCATTACCATTTGACATCCTGGCTTCCACACAGGGACTGAAAACGCATCTAAAAGAAAAGTGGTTTAATGACTACACGGAATCTGTGATTTTTCCCAGTGTTCTCATCTTTGTTCACAAGTGACATGGGAAACTTATTTCAAGCACTTAAAAGGTTTCTTAAAGTACTAGTGCCTACCTAATAACTCTTTTATCTTTTAGTTTACTTTGTAGAATATGCTTATTAGAGTGAACCTTTTATGCATTTACATAACATATAAATTTATAAATTTATATATATAAATTTATAAATATATATATAAATACATACATATGAGGGTTTTTTAATTTGCAAATAGACTCTCTCCACATTTTTCAACTCTACCAAAACACTCTGTTTGCTGATGGCAGATTTGCCAATTAATCAAAGGGGGTTTTTTTCTGCCAGGTTACAGTACACGGAATACCATATGATCTTACCTCTCCATTTTCCAGAGGATGGATTTTGGAATAATAAGAAGTGCATATGACTTCATCATCTTTTATATAGGATGGAGTTCCAGGACGGGGATAAACGTTGTAGCGTGTCAGGCATTCACTGTCCGTGATAGCATAGTACTGCCATGGTTGATAGTCTACACCATCCAGAGAACGCTCTAATATCCAGTTACCAGGACGAGGTGAGTTAGCTGCTTTCACAATAACATATGCAATCTGGAAAATCTGGGAAAAAAAAAATAGAAGAATTGTTAAAATGCATTTAAGTACATAATTATAAATTAATTCCAATTTCTTAATATTTGCCAAACTAAGAACAGTAAATATGATAATACACAACTTTTTTTTCTGCTAGAAGTGCAATATGGCCTCAGATTACACTGACACTCTCTAACTATAGAACTAAATTTTCCATTAACATTTCTGAAAAAATATTAGTTTCATTAGGCCAATAGAGACTTTGAAAATAGAATTAAAAAGCACTCTAAATTACACACAGCTTAGTAGGTAATTGCTAAGTTGCCATTTCAGCAAAATGTTTGGGAAGTTTGGAGCATTTTCAATTTGTAGAACTGAGATTGTTTTCATCTGTTTATTTATAGACATACACTTTCCGCCACGTTTAAGAGTTGCCAAATTCTGTTACAACTCTATCTCAGTTAAAAAACCCATAGCTTGAAGCTATTAAAGCTAATCACATCATTCTGAAGTCATTCTACAAAACATTCTTGTTTGAATCACACAACTCAGCACTGTGACTATAAATAAGCTTTATAGGACAGAGACACATCAAATATCACTACAAACAGAATGTAAACATATAATCAATGCTCATTATAGTCCATTTCACCTGCCTATTCAATTGATTTATCAAGGTTTATTTCTGTTACAAGCTTGCTGGAATGCAAACCACAAATACATTTGCAATTGCAGAATGACATACATTAGTGATGTGGGTTTGGTTTGGTTTGCTTTTTAACCTAGTAACAGCTATATGTTGCAGAGGTAGAACTGAAGCCAAAGAAAAGAAACGGGTATTTCCATGAATAAAGCAGAACACACAGCAAGTTAATATTTTTAAGACACACTGCTGAGTTTGCACGTGAGAATGCCAGAGGATATCATGAAGAGAACAGTGTTGATTTAATACTTTATGCTTTCTGTATCAGATAGTCACCGCAAGGAAGCTGCGAGATGCAGGCTTACTCCACACAAAATCTCTTGTGAATGCTTAGAAAATCAGTAAAGACACTGAAAGAAAATCCTACGGTAATTGATGAAAGAAACAGTAAGAAGATTCAAATTGTTTTTTATTAACCACCAGGTAGAATTATTGTGAAATAGAAAATATGGTAAGTGGCAGAGTACTACAAATACTGCAGTACACTTGATGATGGAAGCAAAGAAAATGTTTATCTCCGATTATCATTCCTGCCTTCTGTGCAGGTGCTGAGAAACATGGTAAGATTCACAATAGCTTCAGTCAGGAAGACAAATCCCTAGCAAACAAAGTTTTTCACTGGGAATAAGAAGCGAGTGAGGCTGAATTCATTTCAATCCGAAGAACACACGTGTAACTGTGCATTCATGGAGGATTATCTCAAGTTACCTCTATTTTTCTTCAATAGCATAGAATAAGCACTCCAGACACAAGGAGAAACCTATGTTTCATTCCACTGTTTCAACAGGAATCATACAATCACTTGTGCCCTGTTTCACAAATGCCTTTTCCTCTCTCAAACTCTTCTACAGCTATATTCCTTTGTGGCCACAAATAATCATGATCATAACTATCCTGGATCAGTGTCACTAATACTGTTTCCAATAACGAGGGACAAATACAACATTAACAAACCTCTACAAGTTGTTTCCCCCCAGTTAAGCTCTTAGAAATGACAGAATTAGAGATTTCATTCTAGAGTACTTCCAAATACTTTTTAATTTTACATAAGTGACTTACCACAAGTTATCATAATAAGACTATATGTAGAATGTAGAATGAGATTAAATACATTGCTAGGGTTTCTAGCATGGAAGATCTGTGATTTACAGCATATTTGACAAAAAATTCATAATTATAGGTGTGTATATATTGCTTCCTTTGTGGCAGTCATAAAATTTGCAAAAATTCATGAAAGACTCATTGTTAAATACTGCCAAAAAACATCTAGCTCTGCAAACATCTTGGATGCATTGGTTCTGTGGGGCCAAGAGGTGTCATCAACAGGAAGTCTTTTATTCTTTACTTGCTTTGAAATACTAGACTGTGTGGGAGAGTGAAACTTTCTACAGGGACTTCTCAAATTAGAGCCCTCTTTCGATAACATTTCCTGTACATTCTGCTGAAGATTTGTTTGAAGTCTTGTTTCTTACCTTCTGATATAGTGTACTGCTTGACTGAAATTTATTATATACCTTTGGCTTTCATTATTTTTAGAACACTTTGTAAATGAAACTGCAACAAAACTTTATTAAAAAAAGCAGTGGAGAGGAAACAGCATATTGCAGGTCATAGTGGGGTGGATATTATTTCTGTTAATCTAAATTTGACAAGGAAAAAAGAACCTTCTTAATGTAAATAGAAGAATACACATGAAGAGCTGGTTTTAACTACTACTCAATTACAGTTTTCAACCTGATCCAGGCTACTACTGCCTCAACCTCTGAATGTTCCTGTAGTGGCTTCTGCAACAGCACCAAGTTATCTGCAACCCACTACCATATGAAACCTTCTCTTTTCTCCTTCAAGTCTCTCCTCACAAGTGGTACTGAAAGACTGTGTTGTCTAAAACAAATTATTTTTTGGGTAGAGAAACAGATCTGGACTAAGGATCAGTGTTTTTAAAAGTTGATAGACCGTTAATGTTAATTGCAGAGAGGGGAAGATGAACAAGTACATGCATCAAAAACATGTTCTGGTTAATATCATTCCTGATCTTTCTCAGGCTAGGCTGAAGACAACACAGGATGCTAATCCACGCTTCTTAGAAATGCTTTTCCTTTTGGGGACAGTCAGACATGTAGAGCTTTAGCATGAATCAAGAAGACAGTTGTCCCAGCTTAGACAGCTACTCTAGGCATTACCAGCTCACCACAGTGATGCAGGCAGCAAACAAGGTGTATTCCATGTTTTAATGTGCTTTCTAAGCAAGTTGACAATGACACTAGGGCAGAAAAACCAGACTAAAATTAATGGCAGCTGTATGATTATTCTCAAAGCAAGTCAGTGTAATGGAAGTAATACTTAATTTCCAATCAACTGGGAAACTGTCCTTTATGAGAGTAACTCTTCTTTTATTGTGGACTGGCTCAGCAAATGTGTTCTACTATAACACAACCAGCAAGTGCTCAGTGGCATGACAATACTAATACTAATAAAGTCTAATGTATCACTGAGTTTTGTTGCATTTGTTTCCACAATCAAAAAAAGTGAAATTATTCAGCATTCTGAAGCCAAGTTTCCCAGTACATCATAACACTGAACTTCCATCCCCACAGGGTAATCGATGGAGCACGCCTGGTTTATTTTTCAAATAGCATCAACAGACTGACACATGTCAATGGATACAGTAACCACAGAATCTTAGAGCACATCTGGTTTTGTACAAGTGCAATGTAACCTAGAGAACAAAGTTTGCTGATACAAATGTGAAAAGGGAGCAATACCAAGCTGCCTGGTGGCATGCAATAGACCATTAACACAGGCACTGAAGTGCAGCTGGTGCTTTTTTCTACTTGTTCTGCTCATGTGACCATAGTAAAATCATGGGAGTGGGAGAGAAATAGTCTAAATAGTCCTTTAAACCTTTCCCAAATTATATACAACATAATCCTCAAGATAAGAAACAGAATGAGTCTTGGGTCTCATTTTCCATAGTAATTGTCTCAGCACTGAGATATGTGAAACACATTGTAGAAACAGTTCCATAAGTTATAGTGCTGCACCTTGTGAATGCCTCATAAGACATAGAAAGTGCATCCTACTATACAGGATAATTTGCTACACTAATATTATTCAGATAGAGCTGAAGTGAATCATTAATCTGCATAGGGTTATCTAGTGAAGCAGGAAATCTCATTGTGTCTGACTCCCACCTGTGCTTCTACTTAAAAAATAAATCCTTCAGTTAGAAAGCATTCATGTAAGTCGAATATCATCAGAGAAAAAATTCAGTACCACACAATTCTACAGAAGTATTTCCATTTCATTTTCTCTACAGTAGAATGTATTAGCTTTAATGGAGGCTTCCATCAAAAATCTGGTGTAAACTCTGTATCTGCTTATTTACTGTAGTTATTTTGTTGATCATTATTGCGGTTCAATGGTCAAGTAAACATGGTATTCTTCCATCAAGAAGAGCGCACAACTTGGGCAAGGGCTTGTTGCTTACAGGCTGGCATAAATACTGTTAAGCTATGTGGCCTAAACAGCCCACAGATATATTTAACCAGTAATTTAAAAGTGCTGGCAGGGGCAGCAAAAGCACTGCACCCTTGCCCCAATGTGAAATCCATCCAGATGAGTCAAGGCCATCTCTGAACTGAGGTGGCCATCTCAGAACACCCTGCAGGTTAGTGGGGGTTATTTGCTACAGGGGGCGTCACCCCATTAAGAGAAGCAGGGTAAAGTCTATGCAGAGTTTATTATGGGATGTATTAAGAGGATTGTGTAAATGGATGAAACTTAATATGGAACATTTAGGGAAGGGAATAGAGGTGAAGAAATAGAAGGACCAAGGTGGCTCAGGAAAGAACAAGTGTAAGACAGAGGGAAAAGGAGATGAAAGAAACCGGTTGACTGTAAATAGCTAGGTGGTCAACACGTTAGGCCTGACCTTGATCACTGAAATCTGTCCTATTTTCTCTTAGTATCTTCCATTTAAGGGTGTTCCCTCTTTTTACTGGGTATTTGTGAATAAGACTTAACTTCATGCTCAACTGGCCAGCAAGTAGAAGAAGTCTGAGAACCACCAACTCAAGTTGGGCTGCAAATCTCCAAGATTGTGAAAAGATTATCTAAGGCCAGCTCCTGAAGCACTGCATGTTGTGTATGCATCCAGAGGTAGACACACACCTAGTAGACTTTAATCCTGATCAGCTGGAGATGAACAAGAGGGTGAGGCAGGCTGTGCTGTTTGTGTTCAGGTGGGTGCTGAGAGGGCACTGTGGTCTGTTTATGTTGCTCTGTGCAGCCACGCATGTGTTTCACTCTCTCAGGATTATGAGCTCTGCCTTGCTACAGTCTTTATGTGAAGTCAGAGCCATAGGAGCCTTGCATCCATCAGGCTATCAGATTCAGTAACTTCTAATACCTTGCATGACCAACAATCAGTAATCACAGATCAAAACAGATTCTTGACACAAAAGTGTTCTTTGATCATTAACTTCTATCTTTACACTCCAGGATAAAAAATGACTGAATGTGGCAGACATCAAACATCTTAAATACCACATTTGTACTGTTTTTCATTTTGGAATAGTCTCTCCTAAAGGCTTAAGACATGAAAGAGACCAAATCCAACTACTAATGAACTGAAGATGTTGTGAGTTTGAGAAACAGCTCTTTGTGTTCTCATAGGCCAATTTATGTGGTCAGTAATATTTCAATTCACTGTTACTGTTATGGATTACTGTTTGGGTCTAGTATGTATGAAAGAGAGTAGGCAGTTTTGATGCAAGAATTTTTATACGATTGGCTATTTGAAAACAACTAAACTTCTCATTTTAGTCTCACATCCAACTCAGATCAAGAAAAAGCCTTATTTAGAAATGGAGTGGTTCTCCGAATTCCTCAAAAGACCATCTAGCATGTGCTTTTTTCTATCACTGTTCTGAGAGACAGTGGCCACGGTTTCAAATATTCTGCTCGCAGTTAGAAATTAGGAAATTGAAAATAATGGCATGGGGTGGAAAAAAAATATCCTTAGCAGGATTCTACTGATATCAGTTTAGAGAGCTGAACATCTCCCTGCCATGCTGCGGTTTGCCTTCTAATGATAATGTTGCTCCTGTTCATCTGAGCTGCTTCCAACTGTAACGCTGCTACCAGATGGGGAATTTGGGCTGAAAGAAACACACACTTGATTCCAACATGGGTTTTCTTCCAGTGTTACAAGCAATTCTATCAGGGCATCATCTGCCTTAGAAAAATTGCAGCTACAAAAAGTTCTAGCTACGAATGTTATGCAAATTAAGATGTCCACAGCAAGTCAAGGGAAAAAAAAAAAAGAAAAGAGAAAGATTTTATCATAGCAAACCTCAAGAAGCTCTAAGGTGGGTATCTCCAAACCAAGCTGTTTCAGTTAGAAATTCATCTTTTCTAATTATACAAAAATTCACTCATGTACAATGCTCAGTGCCATTCAGTTAATACCTGCAGAACACGCATTTTGAAAAAAGTATAAAAATATCTCAGTGTAGAACAAGCTCAGCTTTCTTCCTTCCCTGTATGTAACTGCTAGAGAGGCACAAGTTCCTTTGAGAACACTTCCTTCTCCTTGATAAAAATACATCATTTAATAATATTTCTCAACTTTTGCTCATGTCATGATTATGACTCCTGTCATTTAAAAAAAAATGAAAGCAAAGTCTAGTAAAAGAGTACACTTTATACACTGTCAAACTGTAAAGCTCTCAAGTTGTCCAGCTGTTGAATACGTGAGACACATTAAGCCAAATGGAAGGAGTCAGTACCTTCAAAGTTCCTGTCAATGTCAACTTTGTAATTTTCTCAGTTGGTTTTCTCCATTACCTACTGTTCAGTTGTTCGTGAAGGCCTCAAAAAGAATAGCTACATTCTATTGACTATTTTTGCTGCTCGCCGTTGGCCTGGTGTATATCAGAATTGAGGCTGAAGTTAATAATCTCTTTTCACAGTGCTTTCAAATAATAGCAGAAAGCAATTTCTTTTCTCTTTATTTCCTAACGCTTATCACTTCTTTCCATGGGTAAAGAGTATGGTGAGAAAAGGAAAATTGATGAAAATGCCAATATTCAAACCCTTGTTCTTGAAATATAGACAATAGAGGAGAAGGACAGAAAAGGTTATTCTTCTATGTTGGTGCTAAAGCACAAAAAAATAATTTTTTTCTTTTTTTTTTTTCTTCATCCAAGAACTGATGTTCAGCCTGGGTCCAGTAGTGTTGAGAGTACTCACGGTGAAGTGTCTATATTTCCTTCAGTGATGTTTCCATGCAGTGTCCTCTCACATACTCATACCAAGTCTTTACATTTTAATTCCATAATGAGAATATTAATTTTAACAAAGATAAAACTACTTAGTCAGATATAGGAATAGCACATAAGAAACTGCTTTTCCTAGAGAACACTTTACATTTCTTATAGAATTGTAGAATGGTTTGGGTTGGAAGGGACCCATGAAGTCCAACCCTACGGTCTGAAGCAGGGACTCCTGCACTAGAGGCTGAGTGTTTGGTAGTTCCCAGGGTCCTCTTTAACACGCTTTTTAAAAATAGGTGTGATATTTGCTTTTCTCAAGTCACTGGGGACTTCACCTGTGTGCCAAGGTTTTTCAAATATGACAAAGAGTGGCTTGGCAACCACATCAGCCAATTCCCTCAGGAGCCTGTGAGGGTTCTTCAGATTTCCTTTTTGTACAACAGTCACCAAGTTCATGCTGCACTAATTTTTTCAATGTGAAATTAAAGATATTTTTCAATGTTATGGTTTCTAACTTTCCTATAGAGTGCTAAAAAGTACATAAATAAATACTTATTATTTAGTGAGGCGGCATCTATCTGTTACCCACCTTATGGAGAGGGATACAAAAAAACATCTCAAACTGTTGTATTGTTGGCAGAGAGCATCTTCTGCATTATCAACATTTAAACCTTTAACATTTCCAACTGAAAACCTCACAAGCTTTCACTTTGAGTTTTCTGTATAAGGACATGTTATTTACCATACATAATGTATGCTCAGAGGCATCGTATCTTGAGGAACAGGGATTTTGATTTGATTTTGATTGTAAGCTCTTCAAGGTTAATATCATTGATCCAAATATGAAATAGGCATGTACTAATTTACACCCATTCTCTGAACATGACACAATGTTCTCTCCATCTCAATCTGGAAATATTGGGCAATATGAACAACTTGAACAATGAAAACATGAATAAAGTAGTTCAAATTAAAAAAAAACAGAGTTTTCCTTTTCAAAATGTTTCTTTGCTGTCCTTTCATATATGTAATGCCTCATTTCTTTAGATAAACATGATACTGGTTAAGATCACTTTAATAATATATGCTGGCACTAATACAAACCTGTCTCACATCACTAAAGTTTGGACATTTCAAAAACATATACAAGGAAAGAGGAAAATGTAAAAGAGATTCGATTCTAAATCAAATATCCAGATCAAAAACACGTATGCATGTTCAGTTTGCGTTTTTGCTTTTGGTATTTAATACTTTCAAAAATATCCTGAGAACTGCTTTGGATGTGAGTATGTTGCTATATGGCATAGCAAGGAATACAGGGAATATAAAAAGTGATTTATGAGTGATTTTACATATTCCTGTCTCATGGCCTCCTTTTACATCAGAATTTACTTATGAATAATTACAATTCATGACACATTAGGACTCACAAGACTGAGAATCCTATGAACCCCTTATTTTGTCATGTCACCATTCTCCCAGGCTCTGTAATTTTCTTTAGAATCAAAACTGCTAACAGAACAAAATCAGAAGACAACCTCGCATTTATGTCAGAACGTTTGTGTCAATGGATTCAAAATTATAAGAGAGTACTTTGGACCAATATCAAAGGTGAATAGCTCTTTTGCTTAAAGTCAGAATTAGAAAAGTGGTATGTATATTTATTGTAGTTATGCAGGGAAAATGTAAGGCAAGTTACAAAAGAAAGAAAAAGACTTTGGAAAAACATTTCAAAAATCATTGTTACTCTGTATTATGAACCAAAGCTGAAAGGATTAGCTCACTTAGAATTCTTTCTGATAACCACAAAGCTATAAAGTTATGGTCTGATTTAGTGGGGAGCATAAAAAAATTGGGCAAAATAATCCTGTGGAGACTTGTTTTTAATACAACCACTCGGCCAAGCTTACAGCACTTTATATGGTGGGTATTACAGCTCATCTTTCAGTACAATAATGGCTTCTTAGCATTTCAGAATGCATTGGAAAGTACTCCCTCCATGTATTATTGCACCACTCATGAAAAACTTCCCTTTTTGATGCTGCGGGAAAGTCAGCATGAGTATCTTCACTGACATTTTTTTGTTAGAACATCTAAAAACTTAATGCATCAGGGTCCTCTGCAGTTATGGCTGGCATAGACTTGCACTCTTGACCCTTAACTGAGGGAAAAGGTCATTTGTTTTTCTTTAGGCTTTTGTGTGAGTGATATCAGTGTGGAAAACTTTATTCTGAGACAAGAACGGAGTCCTGGGTAACATCTGTTACCAGTGTGCATATATTCTCTCCTTCCCACAAATAGAAATCCAGGTGGAAAGCTACATAATATAAAGTACATTTGCATATAGTATATAAACCTTTCATTATAAACTGGCTTCAAATCCAGTAATTCGGCTTTAAAAAAATAATTTAAAAATTAGATATTAATTAATAATATAAATCCCCTAAAAAATAAATAATAATTTAAAATAACATCAGAAGGATGAAGTACACTTTGTTTCATTCTATCAGTATGTAGTTAATGCATTACCAGCAAACAGAAAAACTAAAGAAATTAAGAGAATTACTAAAATGTTCAGATTCAAGTCCATGAAGGAAACAAAAAAAAGAAATAAAATTTAAAAAATCAGTATTACAACTAACATCCAGATACATGTCTAAAAATTGGCCGTGGACTTTAATAAAACAGAACATATCTCTTTTCTCTCTCTCTTTTTTTTTTTTTTTAATTCATTCACAAGTCTCACTTTCG
>VXAY01003849.1:324572-425556 GCA_013399855.1 Oxyruncus cristatus | reverse complement strand
AAGGACATGTTATTTACCATACATAATGTATGCTCAGAGGCATCGTATCTTGAGGAACAGGGATTTTGATTTGATTTTGATTGTAAGCTCTTCAAGGTTAATATCATTGATCCAAATATGAAATAGGCATGTACTAATTTACACCCATTCTCTGAACATGACACAATGTTCTCTCCATCTCAATCTGGAAATATTGGGCAATATGAACAACTTGAACAATGAAAACATGAATAAAGTAGTTCAAATTAAAAAAAATCAGAGTTTTCCTTTTCAAAATGTTTCTTTGCTGTCCTTTCATATATGTCATGCCTCATTTCTTTAGATAAACACGATACTGGTTAAGATCACTTTAATAATATATGCTGGCACTAATACAAACCTGTCTCACATCACTAAAGTTTGGACATTTCAAAAACATATACAAGGAAAGAGGAAAATGTAAAAGAGATTCGATTCTAAATCAAATATCCAGATCAAAAACACGTATGCATGTTCAGTTTGCGTTTTTGCTTTTGGTATTTAATACTTTCAAAAATATCCTGAGAACTGCTTTGGATGTGAGTATGTTGCTATATGGCATAGCAAGGAATACAGGGAATATAAAAAGTGATTTATGAGTGATTTTACATATTCCTGTCTCATGGCCTCCTTTTACATCAGAATTTACTTATGAATAATTACAATTCATGACACATTAGGACTCACAAGACTGAGAATCCTATGAACCCCTTATTTTGTCATGTCACCATTCTCCCAGGCTCTGTAATTTTCTTTAGAATCAAAACTGCTAACAGAACAAAATCAGAAGACAACCTCGCATTTATGTCAGAACGTTTGTGTCAATGGATTCAAAATTATAAGAGAGTACTTTGGACCAATATCAAAGGTGAATAGCTCTTTTGCTTAAAGTCAGAATTAGAAAAGTGGTATGTATATTTATTGTAGTTATGCAGGGAAAATGTAAGGCAAGTTACAAAAGAAAGAAAAAGACTTTGGAAAAACATTTCAAAAATCATTGTTACTCTGTATTATGAACCAAAGCTGAAAGGATTAGCTCACTTAGAATTCTTTCTGATAACCACAAAGCTATAAAGTTATGGTCTGATTTAGTGGGGAGCATAAAAAAATTGGGCAAAATAATCCTGTGGAGACTTGTTTTTAATACAACCACTCGGCCAAGCTTACAGCACTTTATATGGTGGGTATTACAGCTCATCTTTCAGTACAATAATGGCTTCTTAGCATTTCAGAATGCATTGGAAAGTACTCCCTCCATGTATTATTGCACCACTCATGAAAAACTTCCCTTTTTGATGCTGCGGGAAAGTCAGCATGAGTATCTTCACTGACATTTTTTTGTTAGAACATCTAAAAACTTAATGCATCAGGGTCCTCTGCAGTTATGGCTGGCATAGACTTGCACTCTTGACCCTTAACTGAGGGAAAAGGTCATTTGTTTTTCTTTAGGCTTTTGTGTGAGTGATATCAGTGTGGAAAACTTTATTCTGAGACAAGAACAGAGTCCTGGGTAACATCTGTTACCAGTGTGCATATATTCTCTCCTTCCCACAAATAGAAATCCAGGTGGAAAGCTACATAATATAAAGTACATTTGCATATAGTATATAAACCTTTCATTATAAACTGGCTTCAAATCCAGTAATTCGGCTTTAAAAAAATAATTTAAAAATTAGATATTAATTAATAATATAAATCCCCTAAAAAATAAATAATAATTTAAAATAACATCAGAAGGATGAAGTACACTTTGTTTCATTCTATCAGTATGTAGTTAATGCATTACCAGCAAACAGAAAAACTAAAGAAATTAAGAGAATTACTAAAATGTTCAGATTCAAGTCCATGAAGGAAACAAAAAAAAGAAATAAAATTTAAAAAATCAGTATTACAACTAACATCCAGATACATGTCTAAAAATTGGCCGTGGACTTTAATAAAACAGAACATATCTCTTTTCTCTCTCTCTTTTTTTTTTCTTTTAATTCATTCCACAGTCTCACTTTCGCGGTTTTAATTGCATCTCTTTTGGGCTGTCACTTCAACAGTTTCTTAGCTCCTTACCACTTAGGTATAACTGAGCCAGGGAACTGGACTCAGGATTTTTTATTTTTTTTTTTTTTTTTAGTAGGGAGATAACTAACGTTCTGAATTCTCAAATGTTTACATTACTTCAAAACAGAATGATTCATGTGCAAGAAATACTAGGAACAAACATTGAGGATGACAGCTCTATGTTGCAGGGACAGACTCATAGATCACTACTGGATACTTTGAGGTTTTTCAGTCAGTTCAAGCCGACACAGAATGCCAGCTGCTCAGAGAGGAGAGGAACTGTTTCCCCACTAGCTCCAGAAATNTAAAAAATAAATAATAATTTAAAATAACATCAGAAGGATGAAGTACACTTTGTTTCATTCTATCAGTATGTAGTTAATGCATTACCAGCAAACAGAAAAACTAAAGAAATTAAGAGAATTACTAAAATGTTCAGATTCAAGTCCATGAAGGAAACAAAAAAAAGAAATAAAATTTAAAAAATCAGTATTACAACTAACATCCAGATACATGTCTAAAAATTGGCCGTGGACTTTAATAAAACAGAACATATCTCTTTTCTCTCTCTCTTTTTTTTTTCTTTTAATTCATTCCACAGTCTCACTTTCGCGGTTTTAATTGCATCTCTTTTGGGCTGTCACTTCAACAGTTTCTTAGCTCCTTACCACTTAGGTATAACTGAGCCAGGGAACTGGACTCAGGATTTTTTATTTTTTTTTTTTTTTTTAGTAGGGAGATAACTAACGTTCTGAATTCTCAAATGTTTACATTACTTCAAAACAGAATGATTCATGTGCAAGAAATACTAGGAACAAACATTGAGGATGACAGCTCTATGTTGCAGGGACAGACTCATAGATCACTACTGGATACTTTGAGGTTTTTCAGTCAGTTCAAGCCGACACAGAATGCCAGCTGCTCAGAGAGGAGAGGAACTGTTTCCCCACTAGCTCCAGAAATACTGAAACCAAGAAATAGTTTCTGCTTACATTGAAATATAGCAGAGATTGTTTGTTCTGTTCTGTTCTAGTGAAGATAGCAAGAAGGTCAACCTAGTAGTCATAAATAAAGATAGAATGGGCATCCGGAGAGATAGAGGAGCAGTGAGTCAAGGGGGGTTTTGCAAGCCCCTAACACGTAGAATATTGTAATTAGATGTCGAAATCTGATTAGTACGTATGTAGAAATGTTGCAATACCTCACAAAATTTGTATAAAAACCCTGACTTCTCACTCAAACTTTAGAGCTTCTTTGCCCAGTGTGAACTGGGGAGCTCTCCAAGGTTGTATGCAATAAATACCTTTGCTGTTTAAAGGCCAAATTTTGTCTCTAAACAGTTTCATTTAGCATCAATACATTTCTGCCCCCTTCCCCAGGCTGGCATTAAAGCCTCACACAAATTGGAAAATTGATTGGGCAGAAACCTAACCCCAAAAAACAAGACAAGACATAGTTTTCAGTATCAAGGTACATATGGCTTGCTGCATGGCAACACAAGTGCTAGTGCCAGAACAAGAACAACAGAAACATCTCCCTTTCACCAGTGACGGTAAAAGGATCTTTGCAATGATGAGGGCAACGGGGGGAGCAGCAATCAGGGAATTGCAGCATTACAGTCTCAAAATTCTTGTTTTTTTTTTCACATTTCTCTCTTTAGAAAAACATTTTTGAAGATGGACAAAGCCAATTGACATTTGTTGGTGAAAAGTTCAAGTGTGGATTAAATTTCATTTCTGCTAAACTACTTTCTGGTTTGAGGATGAAGAGAAGCTTTAAACCTTACCTTTAAAAAAGCTGTTTTGAAAGCATTTGAAGTCCATAATTATTAGTAAAAGAGAGAAAGAAAACATTAACTGAAAACCTAAACAAAAATGTTTGCACATACATACAAATTTAACATATGAAGACCAACTGGCACTTAATTTTACTAAACTGCTTCTTACATCCCAAGACTAAATGGTATCATTAACTTCCTTTTCAGTCCTTTAGCTATTCTGATATTCGATATCAGAAGTTACTCAATTTGTAACAGAGAACTAGCTGTAGTTGTTTTCCCCCTGGAAAATGTATTTGGTATTCCAAAGAAGAGAAAATATAACATTAAACCCAAATATCTCCTAGTGATATGCATATTCCTATACTACTATGCAAATAACGTGTAAAGGCTATTTTAATATGGCTGTGTTGCTCAACACATTCTGATTCCTTAGCTACTGTCTGGTGAACTGTTATAGGTTTAAACAACAAAACCACAATTATGTATTAAAAGAAGTGATGTTGTTGTGAAATATCATCCAACTTACCTCATACTTCACTGTGGTTGTAAGACTGACTTCTGTCAATCCTGAAAGGACTACTTTAAATAAACCTATTTGTGGGGTTCAACTGTATATACAAACACCCAAACAATGGGTTCCACTAACCAGAGAATAGGAAGATTGTTCCAGAATCCAAAACTTATGCATCAACTTCAAAATGGTCAAGACTCAAAAACTTGGTTATTTCTTCTTTAAGAAAAAATATTAATTAGACAGAAACGCAGACTGAGCAGATGCATCCATGCATCTCTGCCACTTAATTTTCCTTGTGACATAGTCCCTGTAAGAGGTGTTTTCGAACTCGCTCTGGAAGGGATGGTAAAACACAGGCAATATCTCATTTACTAGAAACACGAAGAAATGGTGAGTCATAGAGGGTGGTTTTACTTCTGAGATTACAAAAGTACTTCAGACCAGTCCTTCCTAGGAATTTTTTTGTAATCTCCTCAGTCAAACACTAGAAAGGAGAGGGAAGAAGGCAAAAAATGGGCAGAGAACTGGTGACGGAAGTAAGAACTTAATTGTTCACATAACCTTCCATTAAAAACAGCCATTCTGCAAATTAAACATTACAAATGGGTAGTCTGTCCCAGTCTTTCCACTCATTTGGGCAACGTCTTCAACAGAGTTCTGCAAGACAGTACTTGCCCCACTTGACTTAAGGCACCTTTGGCTAACAAACAATTGAACTCTGCTGCTGTGTAAAAGTGATGAACTTTTCCGCAAGAGATCTGTGCCTCCCCAAGGGATCTGGCTAATGTTCGATACCAAGGGAACTGACAGCTCAAAATGTTTCCTTCGAACAGCTATCAACACAGCATAGTCATACTGGCAAAGATAAGCAGCAAATGACAAGCAAGGTCCCAAAAACAAGGTCTCTTCAAAGGAGAGTATATTCCTCTCTCAAACTCCCCTTCTCGCACAACTAAAGTCAGCGATACTGTGTTAAGAAATGCGGGAGTATCATCATTTTGGTGTGTGCAAAATCTGATAGGCTCAACATAAAATCTAAACTCAGTTCAGACAGAGAGCTTATGAGGGTAGCTCAGAAAAGAAACATGCTTTAGAGGTCAATCTCCTACACCCCTAATTTAGTATGCTTTTGCTCATATAATTAATATATTGTGGAGCTCACAAATTGGATTCCTTTCAAGTAAGAACCAAGCCAGGAGAACATGCTTAGATCTACATGATTCATTTTATCTGCTAAGGGACATTCAGTCCATGGTCCCTAACAGAGCTAGTCTGAAGTAAATTTCTTGACAAGTGAGTTGAGTCAGCACCAAATGCACACAAGTCCTCTCCCAAGTCTGTCCCCCTGTCTCCTATTGCAACATGCCCTTTGCTAATGTAGGCAAAATGGAAGTATAAATAATCAGATTTTTTCCTCAGTTGGTTTCAAATTTTACCCAAATATTCAAATTATAGGTCATATTTCCCCTTATGCATAACAGCATAACAGCAGATTTATAAATTCCATGTGCAACCCAAAATTCAAGCTTTAAAATAAAAACAATTATTTTTAAAAAGCGAGAATTATAAAGCACAGTAACAAAGTTATGGATCACAGACCGTATTTCACATGTGGTATCTCAGCTGTGAAATATTACTTTCAAAAATTCATCATATGCTATTTCTGATGTTTGTAGCTGTCAGAACTATAAAAGCAAAAAGTGAAGATGTACTTTCCATGGGGATCTTCATCCCTAATTAACTTTTTTACAATTTGGTGACAACTGTGCACATACAGATCCTATTTCTCTTCACTGACAGGTTTTTTCCCTCCCTTTTAAGCTCTTCCCACAGACGACCATACTGAGCGCTTTTAACACACTACCCTGAGTCTTACCCTGTTTTTTTCAGTCCCATTCATCTCGTCACCATTTCTCAGTTCTCATGTCTGTCTTTTGCCACAGAGCCACTTAGTTGTACAGTCTTGTGTAGAGAAAGCAAAAGCAATCCCTCATTTTGCAATTCTTTCCTTTTCCTAGTATTACCTCTATTAAGGACACATGAAACATGTTTGCAAGTGTGCACACAGGCATGCATGTGTATTTCTGTTCATCGGTATTAAAGTGAATCAACTAACTAAGAAATCATTCAAAGACTGATCAAAATCCTCCACTTGAGTTATATCTGGAAAACACAGAACTACAAAATAATTAATTTAGCATCAGCAGAATATTGCTGTCTGCTCTTTGCAGACGCTTTTCAAAATGCTTCTGAGCAAGTCAACCATTCTTCTCTCTTTATTATTCAGTTCTCTACGTAGTTTAAGAAATGACACTTCCCAAAGTATTGTATGTGCCACTTAAATAGTCAAGTCCATGAGTCTAAAATCTTACATTCTAGAAAGTAATGAAATACACTTCAGAAGAACTGGGACTGCAGTGATTTCCTCGTGGAGTCAGAAGGCGATCTTTTAGACTCCTTCCTCCTTTCCTACAGAAGGAGGGTAGGGGACAAGATGAAAAGATAAGGTGAAAGAGTTGGACACTATTAGAGCTTAAGGAACTTAAAACTGATGAATGGCAATTGTTTCATAGAGAAACCAACTACATAGCTTCACCAGTTATTCTTGCTCTTGCATCCTACAAGGCTCTGAAGAGAGTCAATTACTTTCTTTTTCTTCAGAAATGTATGCCTGGAGAGGATAACCTGGACACTGAAATGATCCTCCACAGTCTCAGGTAATCAGTTATTAAGATTAGAAATTAGTTATTAAGATTAGAAATCTTAATAACACAGTTATTAAGATTAGAAATTTCTGTCAGAATATTAACTCTGTATCCACCTGAGTTCCACACATCTACAAGTCACAGAAAATATTCCAGCACCATTTTAAAAATATAAAGTGTCTAGTAAAAAAGTCAAGACCCAAATAAATATGCTCCTGGCACAAGTATCTTAGCAACATCAAGGGTATTGCCTATGTCCTTGTTCCATACAACAGCAGGGAATTTGTTAATAAAAGTGTCCTGATGTGTGTAGAAATCAGAAACAGATGGGCTGACCACTTCACCTCAAACTGCCAACTGGTTTTCCTGCGTATCTGCCAATTTTCTTTAAAGACACTCTACTATCTTCCACATGACTGTGAAATTAAACCAACTGAGGATTTAGGAATAGCACAAGTACAGGGAATATGTTCTCCCAGGAAGTCTAAGCATCTCTGTTTTGCCAACTCCCTGATCTGTAGTTCTTGAAGATAACGCCTCTTTTCTTAGCTGGGTAAGTCCTGTACATTGCACTCACTGGACCTGAATCACTTCTGGTGCACTTCAACTGCCCACCACTCTTAAGGTGCAACAGACAGATACAGACTACCAACAAGCAGGACTAAGAGCTGCAGAACAGCAGACAGCTTCTCCTGGTAATCTGTAGCGCTTTGTAGGTGCACTAACCTCGTATATTTATGAACCTACCCTTCCAAACACGGATCCGCAGCTTCAGTAACCAGGGTAGCTCAACCTGTCCCTCTAACCTCCATTTAAATTCATGTAAGCAATTCCCAAATAAATCTATACTCACATTTTGACCTCCATTTGGAGGCACTTTCTGGATGAAAAGCATTATAAAAAACAGTTTCACATTTACAGGTACAAATGCAGTTCCATAATATTCTTGTAAAATATATAAGAAGAGGATTGTCATAATGGCTAAAAAGTGGGAAAAAGTGAAGGGTTAAGAGCAAATTAGCAAAGATGCTCAGAACCAAACAGTTTCAGTTTTCAACTCCTATTTTTATAATAGATGGGGTACAAATTTCAAGCATACTTCAATGATTTAGAAACCTAGCCTCCATTATAGATGAAAGCTCTTTAAAAGTATTAAGGTAAGCTGCAACTGTTCAGAGAAAAGAATAAAAAATGCTGCATTTTTCCCAACCTGAATGATAATATTTTGGCTCTTTCTAACATTAAATATATTTTACTTCTTCTAGTTTATTAGTTATTGCTAAATAGTATACATCATTTTTATATGGCTACACTGCACAATAAAGTAAAAAAAAAAAAAGTCATTGCCCCAAAAAGCCAAGCATTATATAAATGAGGAAATTGTAATTATTTTCCTGATTTTTCATGAAATTTGTATTGCTAAAAGCATTCCATGTACTATCATAATTACTAGTAATAACATAAAAACTAATGCATTCCTGCAATTTTCAATCCATTACTTGTGGTTTCGTCATTTGTTATTTCTATCTCACAAAAAGAAGTTAAGCATTTTTATACTTAAAGCAAGAATTTATGCTAAAACATAGCAATTACTGAATCTCCTAAAAGCCAAACGTAAATAATAGAATTTCTTTTAAGTGAGGCCTCACTGGTAACCTTCACCATTCATAGTGACTACTACATAAGACACTAACTGAAAAAGAAATTTCATATTTTACCAGTTACTTTAATAGAGTCTATAATGTCTATAGAGTCTACAAAATTCCGGGAAAAGCAAACAAAAGCTCCTAATACTTCTCAAAACCCAAACAACTCTTATTTCTTGCTGGCCGGTCTAAAAGCCATGCAAATCCCATGAGACGTTTTACTACATTTTGGGGAACAAAACTGTTGTTCTGTTTATGTATGGTGGTGAGTAACACAGTGTGCATTCCTAACTACATGGGTTACTGAGATCATAAAGAGTGTGCCAGACAGCATTAGTGACACAGGGTCTTATCCCATCTCTCTGACATCCACAGAAACCTCAACTCTGCTCCTATTCCAGCCAATAACGAATGAATGGCCTTAAGAGAAGGTATCAGCTTTAGAACAGCAAAAGGCCTGCCAAGTTTTCTTTGAGCAGTAAGAGAACACGGGAAAGAAACAGGATCATACTTGATCCTTGTCTCATTTTAAAAAAAAATAGTAACAAAACACTCCAAACCCACACCACACACAGTGCAGTATTCTCAGACTGCTGTCAGCGGGCACATAAAGAAGCCCTTTAAATACATCAGAACACCCCATATTTTTTCTTCAATATCCTCACTGACCCTAGCTTTTAATATATAAGAAAATGTATCTAGATAATCTAGATACTGACATAGCAGGGGAAAAACAGAAGTTGTAGAGCCTTGGTTTAGCAGACCTGACCTAAACAACCACACAAGTAAAATTACTAGGGTGATGAAAAACAAGGATGGTAATTCAGTTCTAATGCTGGAGTCCTACTCAAATACTAACAGATCATTGCCAACAAGAGGCACAATCCCTTGCTGTAAAGGCAAATCAGTTAATAACTCTGAAAATTTAAGATACATGTTAAAAAAACCCTGAAACTTTTTAATGCACAGGACCTTACTCTCAAACTTCTGTAGAAAGTTTTAGCCCTGTGGACTGAATGAGAAATGCACATTGAATACTTTTGCATATATAAGACCAAAGACACAGATGCAAGATTGTTTCTGCCAGTAACAATGAGGATTCCAAAGCCAGACTGCTAATAACACTTCCAGGATTCAAAGGCTTTTCCAGGGATAAAGACTGCAGGCCACCAAGTGCTTCAGTGTCACAGATAAAAGGTACCTACAATAAATTTTACCATCACATCATTTTGCTGACAGATTTTTTACAAGAAATACAGGACAACAACCTAGAAATCCAAGCATTACCCTTTGTTTAACTTTACTGAAATTCTGAGTTCTGGACTAAGTTAAGTTTGATCTCTGACAACAAAATTGTATTATGGATACACACAGATGTCTCAGTGCCCTGCCCTTCATGTCATTTTTTTTTTATTATTTTATAACAAATTATGCTTTACTCAAGCCTCTACAGTTAATAAATAGCTGTTGTCCTCTCTAAGTGTGGCTAAATGAGAAAGAATGGAGATACGGACAGGGAGGTTCCAAGTGAAACCGATAAACTAATAATAACAAACTGAAATAGAAAACTGACTTCTGTAAAGAGGCCACAGACGAAGGGGAATTTCTCTCCAGTGAGCCAGAGAAAGGGCCCCTTTCCTCTTAACACCTGGAAAACAGATTATGGCATTGTTTCACACAGCATTCTTCTGGAGAAATTGGCTGCTCATGCCTTGGACAGGTGAACTGTTCACTGAGTAAAAAAATGGCTGGATCGAGGACTTTCTATTTCTTGTCTCACGCTCTGCCAGTGAGGAGGTGTACAAAAGAAACTGGGAGGGAGCAGAGCTGGGACAGGGGACATGAACTGACCAAAGGGATATTCCACAACACGGAATGTCATGCCCAGTATACAAAATGGGGGGAGACCCATAAGGCTGGGCGATCTGGGTTTGGGAAGGGAGAGTCTGGCACTGGTCAGTGAGTGATGACTACATTACACATCACTTCGCCTTTTTATTGTCATCATTGTTATCATTTACCACTATTACTGTATTTTGCTTTATCTCCATTTACTAAACTGTTCTTAGCTCAACATACAAGTTTTACTTGGATTCTCCTCCCCATTCCATTGGGGTGGAGCGAGATAGGGGGAGTTGAGCGAATGGCTGTGTGATGCTTAATCTCCAGTTGGGCTTGAAACCACGACACATAGTAAAAATAAAATTATTCTCTATCTACCCTCAAATCCTCTTGTTTACACATTTGGAATTTATGTAACATTTTCATAAGCTTCAAATCACTGCATCCTACACAGCTACCTCTGTCAAGCAAGACTCCATTGACAAAAGGCAATTCATTTAAGGACTTAATTAGGCAAACTCCTCCCTTTACTCAGGTTGTCGCCCAACATAACGCATCACCTATACATGTTTCCTTAGCATAGCCAACCCATGTTTAGTGTATTTAAGTATTTTTAGTGTATTTAAATGTATAATACTATGTTACTGAAACAAGAAAGAATAGTATTCTGAACATAAACTTTTATTCATAGTACTTTTTCCCCAAAACTATCTTTTAATAATCTTTAAGGAGCCAAACCAGAAGTTCCTGTGGAAAAAAATACTGAAAATATTATAGTTAAAATAATTTTAAGCACAACTTCATAAAAATATATATGTAATAACTATTTTAATTTGGCACATTATGTTACAAGGAATGGGTCAGTCAGAATTATCCATATAAATAGAAAGGTATAAGAGAAGCTGAGCATGTCTTCATAATATGAAAGAAACATAGAGCAAAAATTAAGATAATCCAGGCGATCTATTGCACAAGAAAGAAAGTCTTTCCAGAAACAAACAAACAGAAGTCTACCTGTTGGAGGTCCAATGTAATGGTCACATAATGATATTCAATTCCATTCTGGATACTAGGGCTTTGCCACCAAGTGTTCTTGCCATCAATTGCATTTGTTATCGGGTGTCGTTCTGTTAGAAAAGTATAAGCATATAAATAAATTTCAAAATTATTAAGAGATTTAATTTTTTTTAGATCTGAAATCTAGATTTTAATACAATTACAGAACTAACAAGGCAGGACTCTAAAATAAAAAAAGAATAAATTAATTTTTCTTGTACTCTTGGGGCATCAGTCATACTTATTATTACTAGAACACTCATCTGATGTTAATTTTGCTAAAGAAGAATCACAAGAAGGTGATTCAGAACATCTAAATGCAGAAGGCTCTCATGATTCTACAGAAAATGTAGGCATCTAAATCAAGCAAACACTTCCTGCAGTCTTCCAAAGTTTCAAGTACTGTAAAGTCATAAAATGTTGCAACAGAAACAACAAATCAGAAACCTGAGATATGGTGTGCAAGGAAAGCAGAGATTAAAGTAATACTGGTACTTGCACTTCTAAGGCATTTCTAAGCACACATGGAAATAATTCAGGAAATAATTCAGAAATCATTAGAGAGGAAATGGTTTAGAAATCCTTAGAGAATATATTCCTCAACTGGAAAATTTTCTGACTTTATGCATATAAAGAGGTTGGTTTGGTTATAATCCATACCAAAGTCTATGATGCATTACTTTTCATGTCTACATATATTCTGCTGCAGTGTCCCAAATGACTCTCAAGAGGGATATGAATTTTCTCAAATTTCAACATCTTCCAAATTAAAGTCTGCTTAAAAATAAAATAGTATTTTATTTTTATTTAGACTGATAAAAATCACACTCAACATTTCGGGCTACTTTCTGTGTCAATTTGTGTTGCTCTCCTGTACAAAATGGAGAATAACATAATCAGAATTTTAAAAGATACACGGATCTATATTTGGAAGTCCCTAATTGTTTAGAGCAAGCCTGTACATTATGAGGAAAATAACCCAACGAAAATTGAAATACAGTAAATTTCTTCTATGCAACTTTTGTCTGCAACACAGCATACTAGGAGAAAATCTTACCCCTCTTATTAAGGATGATTTTCTAAACTGACAAGTTTTCTTGATAAAAAACTGGAATATGTTTCATTACTAGCTAGCCCTAGAACTGCAAATAACTAATTCATGAATCGATTAATTCTTATTTTAATTATTACTTAAATCAACCAGCCAGATTGATAGTCTTTATGTCTCTGGTTTTTTGCTACAGCAACCACCTGTGGAGGAGAGGAGTCCTAGCTCATTAAGGAAAGCCAGAATGTCTGACCATATTTAAATATAGAATTAAAGGGCTTTGTGGGAGTGAGAGAAGGCATAAAACCTCAATATTGAAAATGCCAAAAAATTTTCATTTAAATATTAGATTATTCAATGCCATTAGTGGGCAGCAACATTTGGAAGTTAGAATACTGGTGCTACAAGTGATATTATTAGTAGCTTTATATTGAACAGAAAAGCAAAACACACCCTATGTTTTACAAGTTGTCAGTTCCCACAGCTCTGATCATTTTCACAAACCTTGGCTTTAAATGAGTGGTAGAGAAAATCAGCCGTAAATCAAACTCAGACCTCCTCAGTGATTGTGACAGAAGCTGTCTAATTGGAAATTTTGATCCAAGTCTCTTCAGATGAAATTGATACAAAGGTATATCATGAGAAGGTGGATTGGGAGATGAACCAACAACTAACTGTAATAACTATTATGAGAGTTTAATCATAATTAATTTGAAAACACTGATTAATTGCTGGCATGTATTGCTTATTTAAAAGGTAAGGGGAAAATATAATAATTATAAAAAGGACTGGATTGCAAATGCAGTTCAAGGACCAATCTCCCTGATGGATGACAAGAGAGAGAACTTACACAGTGCGCCCATCAAACTGTGCTCTTTAATTTGGACTCACATGTGATTAACCAGGGAATTTTCTGTACATTTCCTATTACAGTAATTAAGGGGAGGCAATACAGACTCACACATTCCAGGGGGATCATTTAAGTGTGGTTATATTACATGGTTCTCCTATTAACAAGCCTTCTCTATCTAAATAAGGCACTTCTTTTCACCAAATTAATGTTTAGAAACCTTAAAATGAGACACGGTTGTCAACAAAAGACCAGATATTATGAAGCTGGGCAGACTGAAGTTTAGAAGAGGGTAGGAGTAAGGGAAAACACAGATATATAACACTTAGATGGGTTTTTTACATACACACACACACATTATGTATGTACACATACATTAGTGTACATTATCTGATACCATAGGCAGGACAAAGCAATATATCTGGTTTAGGTTTGGTTTTTGAATTACGCAAACTTGATCTAGGTGAAAAACTTGTGTAATGAGCATCTGTCTCTAAATATTCATCTATAAAAAAGGAAATAGTCTAAGGCACAATCTTTCCAATAGTCCAAATCCTTCCAAAAACTCCTGAATTCTTCTCCAAGTGAAACACACCACTACAGTGTAACATATTTACATGTTTATATTGCTACAAAAGCATATGACCTTTTCTTCAGACAAATGTAATCAATACGGGGACAATCATAACTAGCTTCGCAAATATAAGATGGGGAGCAAATGGATAGGTAGCAATTTATCAGGAAAGAAAGTATCTAAGGACTGTAATAGAAATTAGCATTGTATCTCTTCTCAGTGGTGTCACACCATTAGAAAGGGGAAATATCTAAGTAAAACATGTTAACAGGAATGTATGCTGTTCATTCTGAAGCAAACCTGGATTATTATGCAGTGCTAGTAAGACCCCAGGTGAATTTTAATAAATATGAAAGACTCTAGAGAGAATTCAGAGAACTGCAATTTGCACAGTTATAGAAAATACAGCCTATGAGGAGAATGAAAGAAGAGATAGTTGAATGCTGGTGATCTTGCTCTACCTAGTTTCTACACTAAGTAAAATACTTTTGTTAAGAAAAAGGAAATAAGCCATTCCTTGTATTGACTGAATTTAGGAAAAAGGCAACATGAATTTCTGCAAGAAAGATGTAGATAAACTGTTACAAAATCGTTTTGTAATAGGTAAAATAACTCTAGGCAGAGTGGTCATGAGAGGAAGTTCCTGAGGAGAAGCCAAACCAGCTTCTGCCTGCAAAGCTACAGCCATAGATAGCTCATCCTGTCTAGAACTAGCAGACAGACTAAATGTTTTGGGTTGTTTTTTTTTTTATCCTGTGGTTCTAAGCACATGCTTAAATGTCATGAAGTGTAAATATATCTGAGCTATGTTTTAGAGTGAAACAACTAGGAAAAAATATAATTGTCTCCATGCTTTTATGTCTGTGCTTCTTCCAACATTTTATCTATCCCATTAAAAGCTGTCTTAAGTATGTCTATACCCTCTACAATCTACAGTGCCAGTATATACTCATGAACATGTAACTGTGTTACAGTTATTCATGTCTTCCACTACAAGGTCACACGAAATTAAACTTGTATTACTTGAGTAACAAATTTCCTTAGTTCTAATCTTCCCAACTACTATAAATAGGCTTCTCTGAAGTAGATTATAACAAATTCATACTTGAAAACTGTTAAACTATACATTAAATGAAGCAATGTTCCTTTTTTTTTTTTTTTTTTTTTTTTTGTTGTTCGGGTAANNTTTTTTTTTTTTTGCTGGCTCAGTGAAACTGAATTTACTGAATTTTCAGATATTGCTTAGATTGGCCAAAATGTTCAAATTCCACATGTAGGTATGCAGGTAAAAGTCACCTGGTTTTCATTTATGATTAGTATATATCAAAAGAATTCAACAACAGTTGTAGATACTTAATTTTTCTAAATCTGAATTTAGGTGTTCTGCTTTTCAGTACCTGAATCAGAAAGTTCAGTGTGAGGAGTATCTATATCAGATATAGATTTTGAAATACATTTGGGAGAGATGGATAACCTGAATTGGGCTGGTGAACTACAGTTTTGTTTCCAGAGTATCTACACCCTTTGGAAAAATATCTTTTTAAAGGAACTAAATGAAAATGGTACACATACGATGTGGAACCCTGCTCCTTTGATCACAAATACGGCACTGAGGGTTCCTTGCAGGCTGTCCAGGTACATGTTCAACGAGTTTGCAGTACATTTCCCGCCCCTTTTCTCCGCAGGTAGCATTGGTTGTGATGAGAGCATTACTGGCTAGGTTCAGCACTGCAGGAAACAGTCCTGTAAAAAAATAAAATAAAATAAAATCATAAACAAAAGCAACAGAGGCAAAACCAAGGTGAATTTAGCAGAATAATCATGAATGAACATAACACCCGTTATGACATTAAAGCAAAAGGTTTAGTTTTTAACAACTATGGAGGTAATGAAGAACGTGCATAACTCTGGATGTGCATCCAGAATTTAGACGTCAGACATTAGATACTAGACTGATGGTTTTCTCCTCATTCTTCCAAAATTCAAAATGGTACCTTCTGGTTAGATCTCAACAACAGCAGGATGCCAAAGAAGAAGTAAAGTGTAGAAACATATAAAGTATCACAAAACTTTACTTTTCATAAACAAACCTTGTGTTCCTACCCAACTGGACACTGTAACATTTTACACAAAATACCTCCGAAAACTCTTCATCGTTTTCTTTTCTGCTTACATGCGTTGGAAAGTTTTTCCTTCTGAGTGTGCAGCACTTGTATTACACTGTATTACTGATCTGCTGATTGGACCTTATTGGCACCTTTGTCATCAGAGCAGCTGAGTAATTCATGCAGCAACATGAACAGCGTATGCCATGTTCCCTTTCCTCAAGAAGAGAATAATATATACAACACCATATCTTTTATGGTACTACTGTTGTTATTTTTCCAGGTGCACACGCGGAGTGATGTACTATAACTCTCATTCAGCACAGTACTTAAGCACATGTCTGAATGCTCTGCTGAGCCAAGTTCTATGTAGCAATAAGCTATAAAGATCATAAGCCATATGAAGAACATTCATTAAGGTGGGTTACTCTCTTTCCCACTAAGTACTGATCAAAATCTTTGAGGTATAATAAAATTTCTCCATGGAGACAAACTGATATGGTGTGTTGACGCATACATTAGCACCTCACATTAAATCAATCAGTTTTGCATCTTCAAAAGCATAATTTGTCCTGGTTACAGGTTAAACCAAAAAAAAACCCACAATAAAACAAGCAAAAGAAAAGGCTAATGTACAGATGTTTGGGATCACCTTCAAATTTATTTTATGGCAATTTCCACTGGCCCAAAACCCACTCTTCTGCAATTCATTCAGCTTCTAACCTTATTGTACTATTACAACCTTAAAATAAGGCTTTAATAGAAAATGAATTGGTAATTATTGTACACTGATAAGGCTCCCTTTATAATGGTATTCCTTTTCATCCTCCACAAATGGACAACACTCTTCAACTGACTCCTTGTTCATTCAGACAGTGTACTGCTTGTCTCTGCAATTAACCTGTGTGCCATTTAATTACCAATCTTGTCTGGTCATGGTACAGCTGTCCTCTCCTGTTCACTTTAAAACCATGTGTAAATATACTGCTTGAGAAAGAGAACCAATTAGTTACTAACCCGTTCAATTTGTATAGTCAATCAGTCCTTGAGATTTTATTGATCAAGTAGTTTTCCCTTCTGTATAGATTACAGTTCATTTTCATCACATTTTAAAATCTCTACAGTTGTTCTTGTATTTTTATTCACTGCATTCAGTGATATTTGCTGCCTTCTACAATGTGGGCACATGGTAAAAGCCTGTGTAAGCACTAGCAGAGTAGATGAATTAACAGCTGTGGAACTTCCTATGTTGACTTACAGACTCACTATTCTCTTTTTAGGCTGTACAAAGTTAACAGCGCAGAAGCCAGTAATCATTTAGTGTTAACAGTCTGGCATTTGGTTTGGAATTAAGTATCTTAAGCCCTCAAAAACAAACCTCATAAAAAGGACAGAATGACCCTACATGACAAGAAATCGCAGCACATGGCATCAGGAGAATAAATCCTTCAAAAAACAGTGGAATGGCTGACAGAGAGCAACCAAAAAGCATTCAGATTCACACAGCTATAAAAATATTACCTGTTATATGCCTATCAAACATCATACCATTGCTAAGTTTTAACTCAAACTTTAAGACATGTTGTCTTAAAGTAAATGAAGAGTACTTAAGGAAATCATCAATTAGAACAGAACTTCACCCTCGGGTCATCTCTTACATGTACAAAGCAGCATAGGGCAAAGCTCCCAAAACAGCCTTGCCCATAATCAGTACTGACACAGGCAACAAAACAAGTATTGGGTATTTCACTGAAAAGCCCATGACAAGATGCCAGCACCTCACAGAGAACTGCACCACATGGAATTCCCTGCAGGCTCAGAAGACAGGAAAAAGGCAAGAGAGCTATAAATAGCACAGTTATTTTTTGTTTTATAGAATTTTGCTTTGCTTTTCATTAAAATAATCCTACAGAAGAAATATTTAATATCTGGTGTACTAGTTTTGTGCATCCTAAATTTAATTTCTCACTAAATTTCAAAGTTTGTTATCAATCCCACCTTGAATTCTACAGGCATCCTCCTAGTAAACACTTCCAAAAACATGATCTGCCAAAATTAGAGAGTTCTTCTTTCTTTATTGACAAATGCCCTTTGTAATCATTTGATCCAGTGCAAAGACTGGGTAAAATGCCCTGAGTCACAAACACATTATCTCTATTTTTTGTAGCTCCAGTGCAAGTAAAGCAATTCTACTCCCTTTAACTGCCAGCTACTTTCCTCTTTTGTGGCACTGGTATAAAAGAGATTAGCGTTCATTTCTACCTGTTAAAATAACAAAATTCTAACAACTACATGGAAAATATGGGCTTGTAAAACCAAAATAGTGGTTTGAGTAGCTTCGGTTCAGTTTCTGATTTTCAAAGGACTCCTGCTGCGTGAAGAGAAAAACAGTCTCTGATTCTCACCTATGAAATAGGCATGGTCATCCTTCTGCTTTACACTTTGATTTTTAAGCATGGAACACATTCCATGAAGCTTTTAGTGGAAGCCCGATAGAAAGTTAGTTCAGTGTAGACAGGTGATTAAACTACAAAAGGCAAATAACATAGAAATTAATCAAATTATTTCAAGTAGTGTATCATTCACAGGTAATTAAGCATGGTGCTCAGCTCACTAGAGAATTAAGGGTGATAAGTTTAGCACATATTGTCAAGAGAAATAGTTTTAGAAAAAAGTGCTAAAAATGAAAACCAGCAAATCAGCAGAATTTTCTTGCCTTCAAACTCCAATGTACATAAGTTTTACACTGCCACTGTTCTCCTTAGTTGGGTGTGGCACCAAGGTGCTAACTACATTATTTTTTTTCTTAAAATGGATTCTGGATCAAAGCACATCTAGATACCTATCTCAGAGATAAGAACTGTGGCTGCTTGGAATCTTGGTTTTTTTACAGATGCCTCACAAATCATCCCTTATCAATACTAAAGTTCTCTGTAGGCATTGTTAAGCATATAATTGACTCACTGAGTTCACCACATTTAGATTAAGAAACAGATTTTTACAACATTCCACAAAGGCCATTAAAGGAAGTAAGCCATCATGACATATGGGGGAATGACCTCTCATGACATCAAAAAGGAAAACGGAGAATAACAGTGGAAAACCACAGCAATCTTTGCTGAATCCTGTTTTGTTCAAAAGTTACGTAAGTTACTTAGAAAAGAGGATAAAAAGATGACTGTTCATTGATGATAAAAATTATTCCCAAAAATTAAAATAAGGATAGATCACAAAGAATGGTAGAAAAATTGTAGAAATCTGTGCCTAGGCAACAAAACAGCAGATGAAATCGAGGAATAGATATTAATACACAGGGGGGAAATATTATAGGCTCTACACTAGCCCTGCAGAATTATTATCGATATTTCAATGAAAATATTAGCTCAAGGAATAGAACCAAAATGTCATTACATTACTGCATAAATCCATCTGTACTGACAACTCAAATGCTTTATGGTATTCCTTCTCTCTCATCTCCAAAAGGACACGGTAGAGCTAAGACAATGAAGAAAAGTGTGACGATCACAGCTTCTCAATGTGGGCATGAATAGCCTATGAGTTTTCTACTGGAAAAACGAACTGATTTGGAGATGTGTAAAACTATGTAACTGCATATAAAATCAAGAATGGCTTTAGTAAGTAAACATTTGGAAGTGAACACAGTAAGTTTCATTGTCCTTCTATCACAAATTGGAGGTGCTGAGTCAATCTATCATACAGAATTTTTCTTCACTGATTGGGACTTTTTTCCTATTTATAAATGGAACCTCTTTTCAGCATGACAGCAATTAAATTCTAGAATATATGAATAAATAATACAATAAAATATTTTTATTCCAAAAGCAGGAATGGATTAAAACCCAATTAGATTAATACAAAGAACAAGGGTTCATCTGGGGATGTTAAACATGAAGGGCTTGTGTTCAGTTGTCAGTTCAGAATATCCCTAAATCACTAGCTGTTGCAGGGTTTTACCCAGGGAGGCAACACTGTACTCTTTCTCTTCTTCCACATTTTTCCCCAATATTGTCATTGATAAGTACCTGTATTTGTTTCTTACTAAGGCTGGTAGCACATATATCCCTACATCAAGGTCCATCCAAAATCCAGTAGAAAATGTAAACTCAATTTTGTGTGGCATTGCTAAGGAAACCATAATATTTTTGCCAATATTAATCTCTTTCACTAGCAATTGTCCTTTATACTACTTCCCATCACTACTTTGCATACATAGAGGTCTCATTAATGGCTACTTATTCAATAGATCCCCAGAACATTCTCTTGAGATTGGCAATTTACTTGCAGTTTTCTGTAAAGCACTACTACCTAATTAATTTTCTTATGTTTTCCTTATTTCATTGCATAAAGGAAAATAACAGCTCAACTTCATGTGGGTTTTTTTATCTACTTTTCACGTATCCTCACCAACCTCCAGCTCATTTAAGCTCAATGAGTATCAGTGGAATAAAACCCACCAATCTGATGCCTGGCACCCTGCCCTGTTTTGTCATGCCCTATTACCCACTTCTCTGCCAAACTGACAGATTTTCCACATGCTTTATTGCAATAGTGGAGATCAGCAGAAGCAGATGAGCTACACGAGTAGCAGGTACAAGACATTTTCATAAATCCTGTCAGCTGTTGAATTCAATCTCATTCTCACTCTCCTCCCAAACAGCACTATTTGATTGACCTTCAGAGCCCACTGCAAGACCTAGTTGATTTCCCTAGCTGAGAGAGGATGGAGGGATTCTAGTGGGAAATCAAAGATATTAACTGCACCTCCAGCTGCCGAAGGGTGATTACAGGTTCATTATGAAGTGGGGATAGTCACTGGGGTAACCTACTTTCAAAATGTGTCAAAAAGCAGCTAGAGCAAAGGAAGGGGTACAGGAAACAGATCTGAATGTAAACAAAATAATTACCTCGTACATAATTATTCCTATCATTCACCAGTTCTGACACATTTTTCTTTCCTTTCCTTCACATAACCCATGGAGAATTGTAAATACTGTTGCAATCACATCACGATCCTCCACCTACAGAACAACTGGTGGGGTAAGTCTCACTAGAAGGACACTCCAGTATTACGATGGAAGCAGGAAGTACAACCAAGGAACCAAGACTATAACCGCTGTCAGACTTCTGCTACCGCACGGAGGAGACAGCAGACACTTTAAATGAGAAACAAGGAACCCCCATTGGTGCTTGATAGGAGATGGAGACAGCAGCAGAGATACTTGCACAGAGATGAAGGAAAGAACTCTCTGAGTGGGGGACATGGGGAAGAGAGAAGAAAACTGGAAGGAGAAAGACCACTGCAAAGATACTCATAGAACCTGCAGCCTTTCTTGACAGAAAATGCTAATAAAATTTGCATCCATTATTATTTGATGTCTAAATTGTGATTACAGTGGTAAGATCAGCATCATAGTGAAGGTAAAATTAATATAAAAATATAAGTATATTAATATAAAAAATTAATATAAATAATTACAAACCCTGCACATATAAACAAAATACTAACTTTTAAAACATCATTATTGATTTTTAATAGTATTTTTTAAGTACTTCCAAAACAGAAGACAAACTTTGGTTTACCAGCTCCGGAATTTCTTTGTGTCTTATTAAAGCATTAGAACTGAGAAAATGTTTTTCTCCTTCAAAGAAATCTCTGTTAAGACCTGCATATTCCTCTTCTCTCTTCTAAACAGACCAATGTTTGGCACTGTATACTTCCTTCAATCTTCTCAAAATATCCCTAGTCTCTTCAAAGAAGCAAATAAAACAGCCTGCCTAAATATGTCTAACTTTTCAAGCCAATCTTCCTGGTCTATAGAGCACTTTGAAATGTTCGTGCAGTCAAGCAGAGCTGTTTGCCACTGAATTTGTGCTAAAAAGACAAAAGAGAATATGTCAATTTCAGATGTTCTAAGAAGTGTCACTGGAAAAAGAGAGACTTGTCTGCTGCAGCACGGAGCTATGCTAGGCTGTGGGAACGCAGTGGGGAGAAAAAACCGGGACAAAACAAAACAAAATGTTGCAGCACTGAGTTGCTTCCAGCTGTGCACAACAGGGAGTAACTTAATGCACTCTATCCACAATGTAGATGAACACTTTTATACAACTAGAAAATAAACGCAATTTGAAGAAATAGCTGTCCAGATACAACAGAGCATACAGACTGGAAAAAAAATTGACACTGAAACCATTTGTCCAGAGGAAAACAAAATGGAAAACAAATGCTTCAGTAACCATTTATGTCAGTTGCCCTAAACCACTGTGCATTACAGTACTGTTTGCATCATTTTTTCCTTCCAAAAGAAGTGGAAAAGTAACTTTTCATCTTCAGTGGTAGAGCTGGCTTGCTTTTACTTAGAGGTGATTTTCTTTCTGTATACAAAATAATGTTACATACATCCTTCTGCATATTTAACTTCAACAAAAAAGGCAGAGTATGAACTCTAACCTGAAGAAACTTGATAGCAAAGCTAACTATAATCCTTACAAAGTAACAGACATACAAACGGTATATTGATTAATTAGTAATATTGCGTTGTCTCTCCACAGCTTACAGCATTGAAAATATGTAGGGACTTTGCTGATTTTAATAGCAAAACTCCATCAGTTTTACAGATTAGGAGACTGAATTTAAAATTGTTCCTGGCTTAACCCAATATTATATTGCATGAAATATATAAGCATCCCCCTAGCTTTGTAATGAATTTCCTTTTTTCCCAGAGCTGTCACAAAAAGTTGTTTTGAAAAGCAGAACAGGAAAAATATAGGTGAAGATGAAATCCCATCTCCTTGACATCCATGGCAGAACTCCCACTGAATCAAAAATCCAAAGCACAAAGACTTATTGGACATCCCATTTTCAAAGGTATTTACATGCCCAGTCTGAGTCAGACACCCACTGATTTTCAAATGTATTCTGTCTGTATTCTGGCAAAAATTTTGAAGAGCAAAATCCCAGTTGTACAAATACCTTATCTGTAGAAAGAGTTCACTATGCATGAAGAAGCAAGTAGCACCACACTCTTTACAGCTATTTCCTTTTATTTATTAACCACATGACCTTCATTAAAATCTTTGCAGTACAATAGTATGGTCCTGGTCAGCCAAGCAGGTCTAACAAGAAAAAGTAAAAGGACCTCTGAGAAACAACACTGATCTGCAAACAGGAATTCTACCAAATCACGTGTCTTCTGTTCTTAGGTAGTACACATCAATTTACAGCTTTCCCAAATTGCAGGACATAGCTAAAAATATCCATTGTTACTCAGTTCCAACATTAGAATACCAGCGTCTCCATACTCCGAAAACACCAGGTTTGGTTTCCCCAATCATGCACTTTCCTCATTTGCCAAAAGAGGGTAAGAGAGAGAGACCTGTATGATTTGTCTATTCCAGTTCAGTCCCAGTGAAGGCGATTTAAAAAAAAGAGAATTGAAAAAAAAAAAAAAAAATCAGAATTTCTCAAAGGTAGGATAGAGCCTGGGAAAATCAGAGCCTCCAGATGCAATTTACTGATTGCTTTGGTCTTGACAAACCTTTTGTCTCATGAAAAAAGTTCTGCTATGCATTGTCTTGGACACTAAGGAATATGAAACATATTACTATTTTTGCAATAACTTCAAAATCAATGTCCATTGAAACCACACTGCAGAGTCAAAACTACTTACTGTGCCCTTGAATCTACAATGTTGTCAGCTTAAGCAGAAACGCTGAGATGTTTGTGATGTTCTTTAACAAGAGGCAATGAAAGACATCATGGACACTAATAAAAGTCATCCTTCTACTCATCGTCATCTACCTGTCAAAAAAACCCAAATTGAGTTTGACTTTATGAAACCAAAGAGCAAATGGAAAAACTGATCTTACTATACTTTTACCCTGAGATTTCACATGAAAGTATTTTGAAGTATGTTTCTCTCAACTGATGAGCTTGAATAAATATTAGGTTCAATTTTCATTCTTCGAACCGATTTACTTCTTGCTATTCTGATGTCATGCTTTACAAACACATACTGATAAGGATTATAAATTTTCTACATATTCTGGTAAAATGTGTGGTCACCAATTAGCAGTTTCTATGCAGAGTTCTTAACATGGTGTTCAGAGAATTAAAGAATCACTGAAGCTGGAAGGGATTCAGAACTAGCCAAATCCCCGTTCAAGTAGGGTTACAGGAGTGTTACTTCTGTTTAAATGGAGTTTCCTGGATACTGATTTGTGCCCATTACCTCTTGTCCTGTCACTGGACACCACTGAGAAAAGTTTGGACATTTCTTATCACCCCGATACAAATTTACACACCTTCATAAAATCTCCTTGAGATTTCTTTTCTCAAGACTAAGCAACCCCAGGCCTCTCAGCCTCTGCGTATAGGATAGACACTCCAACTCCTTGATCATCTACCCAGACATTTCCTGGACTTGTTCCAATATGTCCATGTTTTTCTTGTATTAGGGGGCCTGGAACTGGACTCTGCTCTTCAGGTGTGCTCTCATCACTGCCGAGCTGATGGGGAATGATCATCTCTCTCAGCATGCTGGAGACACTCTAACGCAGCTCTTATGCTTTTTTTTTCCACATTGCTGCTCACACTCCGTCTCCACCAGAACGCCCAGGTCCTTCTCTGCAAAGCTGTCTTCCAGTGATGTGGCACCAGTTTCTACTGGTGCATGGAGCTGTCCCCCCCACAGGCAGGACTTTGCACTTCCTTTTGCTAAACTTCATGAGGTTAGTCCATTTTTCCAGCCTGACAATGCCCCTCTGGCATGACCCTCCGGTAAATCAGCCCCTCCGTCCAATTTTGTATTGTCTGCAAACTTACTGAGGGTGGACTCTGCCCCATCATACAGCTCATTAACAAAGATGTTACACGGTACTGACCCCAGTGCTGACCACCAGTGCCTGCCTAGTGATCGCTAGTGACCAGCCTCCAGATAGACTTCGTGCCACAACCATCTGGGCCTATCCATTCAGTTTCTAATCTACCTCTCTGTCCCCTTTTCTAACATGTATTTCATCAGCTTTTCTTTGAGGTTGTTACAGAGACAGCACCAACAGCCTTAAAAAAGCTAATATAAATAACATCCACTCTTCTCCTTTCATCCAGCAAGTCTGCCACCTCATCATAGAAGGCTATCAGGTTGGCTAATCAAAAATTCCTCTCCAAAACTTCATGCTGGTTCTAAAACCAGCATTTTAACTACAGGTACCATTTACATTTACCATATCACATGTATGTGTTAAACACAAACTGCATAACATTCTATTAAAATGGGAACTAACTTGCCCTTCTCAGATAATACCATAAGGCTGTACACCTTCGATCTGTTCAATTTCAATGCATGTAAGGCACAATTAGCAAGATCAAGGCCTTCAGTGATTATAGTATTGAAGGCAGAATGTAAAATATACTTTTCACATCTCAGACTCCCAGCTTTCCACAGAACAGAACAGGTTGTTTCTATTTCATTTCCACACAGGCAATATTCTGAGGCGTGAATTAGCTGAATAACTGAGAAATACCACAAATAATAAAAACCCCACAATAAATTGAAAAATTAAATTGTACATTTGTGTAGTAATACACTATGCATTGAATGCAGAAACTCTTCAGTTATATATGAGGACACGAAAGAATATTTTGAATATTCTGTATGCTTTAGCTCTAGTACATTGAAATAGTCGTTGTATGTTACCTAAATTTGTTCACCACAGACTTCGCTACAAAAGGGCTCCTAAATGCATGTAAGAGCTTTAATAGTGTATTTATATATTTATACATTGTATATATGTAACATATACAGACACGCAAATAGAATAGACAGTGCATCTGTTTCTACAGTCACAGTAGTATGCCTAAAATTCTTCCTGTTTCATGAAGAGAATATAGTATCTGAGGGTGGTCAATATATTTTAATATCTATTTAGTGAGAAAGAATATTTAAATAATATTTATTTTCTCCATGAGAAAAACGGACAAATAATTTCCCTCCCTTACATACATTTTGTCCCCTTACTTGAACTGTGACTGAATGGAAAGATCAAATGAGGTCTGAGCAGATGGCTGTCAGCAAACCAGTGACAACATATCATGGTTTAAATTAGACACAAAATGTGCAACCTGGTATACAATTTCTGTTTGTAACTGCCAAAGACATCTGGCTTAGAATATAAGCCAGCTTGAACATCCCTACGCATATTTACTTTATCATTCATGAAAATTAAATTATATCAGTATCACTTAATACTTCTCTGTTAAAGCTGTGCCTATCTGTATTAGTGAAAACCCTCCTTTTCTTCTTTATAAAAGTGGACTCAGAGCTCACAGATGTCACATCTTTACATGCCATTAAAATCAGTCAGAACTGCATTGAGAAGAATCTCTGCACATTTCTTTAAAAATGCATGGGCTGACACATCAAGGAAAGAAATTCTTCTTCTTCTCTTAGTGCACTTCAATGGTACTACTGTCACTAGTTTAACATTTATTTGCATGATTAAAGCTTTCAGCAATGGACTCACAGCTGGAGAACAAATGGTACAGAAATGCACATTTCTTGGGTTTTCCTTTGGGTGTCCTCACTGTATTCAAAGTTAGCAAAAAGCCTCCCTCCCCCCCAAAAAAAAAAAAGTTTTCAGGTCACCCACATTTTTGTACAGAAACAGCTTTTTATGCAGCTTTCTCTGATTAACAGGAGTTGCTTTCAGTAATTCTAGGTGACAGACTGCTCAGTTCATGGAGACCTTAACTTCTACACTTTTTGATTCTACAAGAACTGTCCCCTGAAACACAGTTGCACATTATACAAAGAGATTTCTAGCAATAGTATTGACAAGACACAGTTGACTGGCATCCATACAAAAAATACATTTGAAATGTGAGGTCTTTGCAGACTTACTAAGTCAATAACATTTATGAGCATACCTGTAAGTACTATGATGGTTGGCTGCAATATTTAAAATTAATTGTAAAACTTAAGTGTTCTCTGAATTAGTTACTGGTCTGGCAAAGAGGAAGAGAAGGAGGGGCACAAAAAGAATCAGAGATAGATTGGTTAGAAGAGTGACATGTTTAACTGCCTGTAACTGTATAAATTCATAACCAACAGAGCTAGCTGATAAAGGCACCTACTAATGCTTTCCAGGTAACAAGGATACACTTGATTATCCATCCTATGGAGTCTAGTTACTAAGACATAGAACCAAAGAGAATGAGTTCTTGATCAGTGGAAAATTGGAAGAAGGAAGGAATTTAGAATAGGTACTGACATCCAAAACAGGTAGGAAACATAATTTTGCAGATAAGTAGCAATGAAATGCAGCATTTCTTTTATGCAGAATCAGAGGGATTTTGATAGGTGAGATGGAGCAGGTGGTGGGGCAGGAGGAGCTCCTTTTAGGGATAAACAGAACAAGGGCATAGATACAGCCATTGTCAAGAGTGAAAGGGTTAAAATAAGGCAGTTCTTGAAAGAAATAAGAGAGAGACACTTTTATAAGTGGAAAGGATAAAAGAATACTCAGCAGATGTATTGTTTAGATGTTTGGCGAACCCTAAATGCAGAGGAAAGGGTGATCGAGAGAACTTGTCTTGGCAGCTCTTCTGCTTTTGAAACCCACAGCACCTGACGAGGGGAAGCAGAAAGGCAAGGAGAGCACAAAATGATCCAAGAGCGTGAGGGATGACACATGGAGATGCACTGGAGGGCATAGGGTAAGAAAGCCAATAGGTGAAGTGGAAGCAGTAGAGCACAGAGGGATCTTGGCTGAAAACAAAATAGCAAGAAGCATATTTAGCAGTAAGAGACAAAAAGTTGTGTAACAAAGAAAACTCCTAAAAAGTCAAAGACTGTTCCCAAACTGAGAAAAGATGAGTCGAAACTTTTATACAATAAGTTTGGGTGGGAACACATAATAAACTCTGGTTACTCAGAATACAAAGACTGTAATCTTCTCCTTACACCCTGGGAAGGGGGGGGAATATCCTTTTACGAAGGACAACAGAAACCATCACTCCAATGTCGAAAAACAAAATTGCAAGGTAGACCTGGTATCATTTCTACAGGCACAGTGGGATAGATTGAGAATTTTCTTCAGAGTAATTTTCTGTGGAAAAGGCTTCCAACTGTGCAATGGCCACTGTAGAATCAGCAAAGAACAAAAAGCCTGAAGACACATCTCTCCATTTGAAAGTCTTAATGTCAGAGTTTTGTTTGCATTTCCTACTAAAGAACATTCATCTTCTCTAGTTCTTTCTCTAACTAGTTTCCTAATGCGCAGAGTAGTACCTACGTCTCAGCTTTTGTTATGCATGCACTCTCTCCTTAAAATCTCACACCTAATTTTGAGTTTAAGAGAATTTCTTTGACATTGCTATCATAAATCCTCAGGCTGAAATTCCTAAAAAAGTTAGCAATCTGTGCCTTCTTCTAGGACAACTTAATAACACAAATACTGTCTTTGAACCTTCATGAAATCTAACAGTACATATAATTATTAATTAGCCTCAGCATTCTTCAGATGTCACACAAAGGAGTTGAAGGAAAATTCTGAAAAGAATATACAAAGTAACTCCTTCTGAAACATTCATGTTTGAAAATATTTTCAGTATGGGACCTTTTTCACAAAGTTAGGACTGTTAGAAGGTGATGTTAAAGGGGAGAATTAATAAGCCTATTCTTATTTTAATCTACACTTAAATAGCAGTTTTGTATACTTGTATTACATAGCGAATCTGTTAAAAGTTGGGTTGGGTATTTTTCATGCAGCCTTAACTCTGTAAACTTCAAACACTAATCCTTGAATCTTCCTAGTGTCTTTCCATATAACTGTGATTACTTTAGGGCTGCAGACAATTCCACTCAGCATTATCTAGCACAGAATATAACTTTTTCTGCTAACAGGAATTTTGGCATCTTTGCAGTGCATTCAGCTGTTCCTAGGACCAAGGTAAAGCCACTTGAAATTTACTACAGCTCCCAGGCAGCTACCAGCACACCAGCAGGAACCTTACTGATGAGTTTTTATCCATTTGTTGAAAAAAAAAAAAAAAATTAAAGCCCATATGCCACACAATTATTAAATTCATAAGACAGCGGAGATCAGTTTAATATCCTGTAACAGGAAATTTTTTTTATTAGCAATAGAAAAGCTATCCGGTTATTGGAAAGATAACAGAAATACACTTTTCAATTAATTCTTTGTATTATGAAAGAACCTCTGGGTTCTCATCTTCAGCCAACTACTCAAGTCGAATTAGAACTACTCACAAATATTCCTCACAGATTTCTACTCACCTGCACTCCCACCTGTCATATATTCAATATTTGAGTGACCTGTAGATGGGTTTTCTGTAGTAGCAGTTTCTCTCTGTAAAACTATATTGCTAGTCTTTACCCTTTCTTAAATAATGGTTCAATTGTACTGTCAATGCAGCAGAGACCAAATAAAAATACCCCTGCTGTCATGTAGCACAATTTCATTTTCTGCTGATTCTTGTGGGGTGCTCATACTTGATCCATCTTGCTCCAAGGTTTGACTAAAACATGTAATATGTTACGATTTTATAATCTAAGAGTTTTATGTTCTTTTAATCTATCTGTGTTTTAACCCTTCTTCCCTATTTTAATTGGACTCCAGTGACTGTTTTATCACACAGTTGATCTCAAGTAAGCAATCATACTGTACCCTACAGAATTGCAATCTCTATACACAGAGTAGACTTGAGTCCTTATGCTCTCATCTGAAAAAACACCTAACAGAGTAATCTGCAGAATAAATAGTGTAGCTTCCACAGAGTGACAAAACTCCAAAGACACTACTACAAGTACCTGAACCTCTCATTTAAGGGGGACTTGGTGTTAAAAAGCCAAGGCTAAATTTTTTTAAAAGCACGGCTCTATCTCCTCAGGCACCTCTACAAGCTTTTGTTTAGACCATTCTCCTTGGAGTACACAATGAAGGGCATTGCAGTTTGCACATTATACACACATTCATGGCACTGGCTGTACCTACATCCTATTCTGTGCATGTGAGACTCAGGTCCTGGCCACAGAAGCCCTCTTCCCCACTACCCACATTCCTACTGGGCTTCCAGTGGCTGAGGGCAGCTTCTCTTGATAGAATCGCTTTGCAGTAGTATGGGAAGTAAAACTGGAACAATATGTATTAAAGAACAATTTCCTCCTCCATTTAGGTCTGAAGAACCACTTTTCTAAGTTTTTTTTCAGTTCTTACCAGACTGTATACCAAGAAGGGAATCTTTTTCAACATTGTAATTACACTTTCGCTCTTTTTTTTTTTTTTTAATTCTACAAACTACTATGCCCTCTGTCTTTTTGGTTCTAAAACCTGACACATTTCATTGACCAGATGGCCTGCCCATGGGCAAGACACCGAAATAACATAGGCATAAAAGTATAAAATAAAACATCCATTTAACAAAGCCCTTACATGTAAGAAGAGAAAGGAAATTTTTGCAAGTGGATTTAGGAAAATGTGAATATGCAACTATGAAGAGATAAAAAGTACACATATGAATCAAAAATCTGTAAGATAAACCTCTGATCTGCCAATACCTAGAGAAAGAAGCTTCGAAGGTGTGGAAGCTGACGGGTGTTCCTTCAGGTCAAAAAGCTCCATCGGTTTTAATTGAAGGAACTCATATTCACCTGATGTAGATAACACAAGGTACTGGCAATGTAACTGCAAAAAATTCATATGTTTTTCTTACATAATTTCTATGTTACTGTTTTATTCATCTCCATTTTTACCATAAGCTTGCTTTTAAGAGCATAACAATTTTTTTCCATTAGGGCATTGTACTTGTAAACAAAGACAAACCAAAACCCACGAGTTTCTGTCATGAGGCATTCCATAAAGAATGGGATTTGCTTCCCTCTGTTTCTGTCACTTTTGTGGTTTAAGTTAAAAGAAATTGAAATAGCTTTTAAAAATTCCTCGCCACAAAGTATACACATATGAATCAATCACATTAATGTCTCGAGGGCAAAATATCAAAGTTCTGCTTCAAAACCTACCACTGGTTTATTGCAAAATGCACATTAAACCTCTTTTTCCACATCTGTAAAACGGAGATAATACCTGCCCTGTTTCGTAAAAGATATGGAAATTATGTTGGAAGAAAAAGTCTAGAGGTAAAAAAAAATTATACGTATTTACATATGTATTTTTTTATCCTGAGGTGGTAACATATAAATGTATCTTTTATTACTGCTAATAAACAGAGCAAAAATGTGCCTTTCTTTTTGACACAGGAGCTTTAGGTAGGTTAAAGGGCACCTTTTGTTCTGGAAACACACTATATACTGGTTATGGGAGAGCAAGCACAGATATACATTCACACATAAGCAAATTAGGGTAGGCCACCCCAAGACACTTGTCATGAAGCATTTGTTTAAACCTAATGGTTAAAATCTGGGAAGGTCCTTCATTTTCTTTCTAAGCATAGTCCCTATACAATGCTATATCCTCTCTCTGTGTTTCAAGCATTATCACTGAAAAAAAGATAACATTGACTCTGATTCCCTTTCTAAAAGAACTTTAAGATCTACAGAATAATTTATTAGATATTTTACTATTGTCCTGAGTTCCCTTTGTGGGGTAATCCCCACACCAGCAGTTAATGTTTAATAGACACCTACACATTATGGTGTTAAGTGCAGAAAATACCACTAGAAAATTTCAGCAAAAAACTGTGTTAAATTAGGACAGCAAGAAAACTGATAGGAGGCTTTTGCAGAGTTCTGCAATCTTTCAAACTTCTTTTCTGTTAACTATCAGGGATACAATGTCTCTTTTCACCACCCATCACAGAATCAACTTAAATCTACATACACAGGTGCACAATACATTTTGATATAACTTACACTCTGTGTGTGCTGGGGGAAGCATCAGCTACTTACAACAGTCAATCAAATAAACTTACTAACTCCAAGCATCAGACAACAGAAGCAAAGTGCTGACAGACCAACAGAACACAATGCTGATGACTCCAAGTTTACTCACCACAGTTAAGTAGCAATATGGTGTATTTAATTCTACATTCTAACA
Source organism: Oxyruncus cristatus (assembly GCA_013399855.1). Lineage (NCBI taxonomy): Eukaryota > Metazoa > Chordata > Aves > Passeriformes > Cotingidae > Oxyruncus > Oxyruncus cristatus. The sequence goes on along the minus strand of VXAY01003849.1, from coordinate 393,271 downwards.
TAAATCCCTCAAGAATGTGTAGGTGCTGGTGTCCATTCCTAAACATCTCCTACATGACAGGGAACCAGTGATCTCTGTGAGTAGCTAACTTAAAATACAAAAACACCTTTCTGTAAGTCACTTTAACCATGAGTTGAAGAAAAACTCCCCATGGAATGGTGTATATACGGACATGCAGTTGCTCCAGGAACCTGAAGGACATGCAATTGAAACAAAATTCAGTTCAAACAGAAACGTGAAGAAATTAATGCATTTTGATGATTTTTCATTTTGGTAAAGTCTCATGAAAAGTATGTTTAAATTGGAATGGGTCAAAATTTAGAATTTAAAAGCTGGATTTTAGGTGCTGTGTCTTAACTGGGCCCACCACATTCTACATAAAGACTTACCCAATGCTGCTTTATTTCATGTAGAGAATGGAAATAAAATTCAAATCAATGCCACAGCATGGATGATATACTAGAGTAGCTAATGAGTTACAGAAAGGCACTGAAAAAAAAACCTGTGATGTAAATGGTTTCAGAACCTAAAGAGAATCCTTTCAAAATGAACTTCAGACAAGATGTGTGAAAATTTCAAAAACTTCATCATTATGTAAATGGAATACTAGGCTGTATTCATTAATGGAAAACAACATAGTATTTGTTATATAAAAGTATAGTTAAGATATAGTTATATAGACAGTAGTTAATATAGATATAGTAATATTCAAATATACGTAATTATAAACTACAGTATTAATTTGAAAACACGGTTGCTAACAATATAGACCAGTATATCTGGTGAACACTCCAGATTCAAACCCAGCCTAAGATGACAGTTTATTAGCATCTGTGGTATTTACTTAGGTTAAATGTGAACTCTTTAGAATTTGAATGGTGTCAAAGACAAACATCTGCATTAAAGATGGAAAAGCAGCGTCCTCTCTGAATCAGGAAAAAAATAAAGAAGTAATTAGCAGAAAACATCAGGAAAACAAGAGTCTGAGGTAAACAAGGAATCATGAATACCCAGAGTCACAAGAACACAGGAAGGGGCAATGGTCACAGATTTCAATTTGAAATGTTCAAATTGGAGACCAAGAAAACCTGCTCTTAATGAGTAGTATAGAATGAGAATAGGTTTCTTGAGAGGTTGTGAAACTAGTTCTGTGTAGGTCATACTATGGTTTTGAATCTCAGAAGGTTAGATTCCAGTGGTCCCCTCCCACCAATACTTCTATGAATAACAAATGGGAGAGAAAACATAAAAATAAATAGGAGGTGTTCAAAAAAGGCTTAGGATAAAAAAAACAAACAAACAAAAAAAAAACAAACCACCAACAACAAAAAAACCCCAAACCCAACCAAAACCATTCCAAAACCAACAGAAAAACCCTTACAGATTCACCTATCTTTTAGCTTATGGCATATTTTTATTACCTATTTTTAGTAAACAGGACATAAAACAGACACATGAGGATCTGTCAGTTCATACTCTTTTCTCCAGATCATACATCTAGACTTAAAATTCTCCTGCTGTTTTGTTTGGGGTTTTTTTGAGAAATCACCAGTATATCCCCTAAGCAGATGTTCTTCTGTGGTCATCGGATAGGATACAGAATAAGAGGGAAACCTCTTCTTTCTGTTTCTTCTCAGAATGTGAAGCTTTAGTAATTACTTATTGACTGAAGTTGAAGTCATTTTTCAAAATATCTTGTTTCAAATAATGGATTTCCTTGCCTGGAAAGACTTTATTTTAGGATTACTGTTTCATACCATGGTTTCCAAGAGTCTCCCTCATTATGTAGCTATATCCATCACAAACAAAATCTTTGGCTTTGTGTCAAGATCAGTACTGTTTCACTTAACTGTGAAAAGCAAAGTGGTAGCTTTCTTTCTTAGTGATCTTTTATTTTGCACGCTTCATGTTTCTACTCAAGTTAGCACATAGTTTCCCAGCTGCCTTAAATCAATCTTGAGCATGTCCTGCTGCTGAAAACAGCCGATTCCCTTTCTTCCCTCATCCACATTTTTTCACCATACTTTGGTAATCATTTGCTGCACAGTAAGTTGGAATTGCACACGCACGTGAAGGAAAAACGAGTATCTGACATGTATAGTGACCTGCTCACAGTAGGATTGACCACATAATCTGTAACAACCATACAAGAGAAATGGGGACAAGGTCTTGTGGGAAATCCAAGAGAAGGGGTAGGTTCACTCCTTTTTAGAACTGCACACTCTCACAGGCACGTCAGGCCAAATATAGAGCCACAGGTGTTTTCCACCTCTATTTATTTATTTATATAGTTGGGAATACATTTAGTCACAGACACACTATTGGTCATTTATGACTAAAAAATGCAACCATCAAATCTTTAGACGGTTGAAGCCCAAAACTTAAAAAAAACCCTACTGAATTAAATTTGGCTATCCTCAGGCACAATTCCACCAGGACAACTGCCTGATGACAGTTCAGCTGCCTGTTAGCACTTGTACACTCTCATCTATGCTTAAGCACACTCTTATCATAAACTTATCTGTGTCAGAAGCCTTGCAGTTTACAGGCGGGCACATTTGTTGTCGGGAATGCCATTTACATCAGGTGGGTGGCTGACACTACCACCCAAGTAGTGTAGCCTTGCACTCTTCCCTCTTCCTGCCTGACTACAGCCCTCAGACTACGTGAAGGATTTTTTAAAAATTGAGCAAGGAAAGACCAGCCTTAAAATTAAGATGCAATTCTAGTTTGACACACAGTTGCTGGTTCCAAATAGAGTGAGTGTACAGTCTATAGACTGCTTGTAACCCTTCAACTTAAAAATCTCCATCTCCAGCTTCCTCAGTTCTCTGATAATCTTCATAATACCCAACCACATAACTAGAAATTCAGTTAAAACTGAAGGTCTAAAAGCTGAAGAACATTATTTGATTTCTAGTGAGACTTTTTGATTGCTCAAAGGCAGTAAAGCAAAATGTTTTAAGAGACTTGAATGATGAAACGTACATGGCACAAAAGAACTTTTGCTCATTTACATACAGAATAGCTACCAGATAAAGACTAATCATAGAAGAGCTGGTTAAGTCATGGGAGTAAAAAGATAAAATTACTTTGGAGGCATACAAAAGGGGCGTGGGAATGGAAGGCAACTAAAATACAAAAAAATTAAAAGATTATTTTTCACGTCTGAGGTCTTTTCAAACATTCCCACGGGTGAGTGACAAGGGTGAAGACCTTTAAATAAGTAACAGAGATTTAGTGAGTAGCTTGTCATTAAAATGATGAATGTAGTTAGTTAAAGTTATTCTTAAGGAAGAGATGTTTCATGCCTTAGGATTTCTAGACTTGGCTAATAAGAGAGCAATTTGGTGGCAGAAGAATAGCTATTCAAGAAGGATGTAAAATGAGCAAGAACAGATGTGGTCTCACAGAAAACTAAACAGGCATGTCACAACCTATACCAGTAAAAAAATATCACCTTCCTACCAAACAAAATTAATAAAAAAGAAAACAAAGTACAATTTTATCAAGTCATGAGATGTGGGGCTTTTTCTACATTTTATGAACATATGACTATCAGCTACTCCAAGAAGAACAGCATGACATCTGTCTTTGAAGTTTCCTCCAGCCAAAGGGGTTTGGTTCTATTTTTTTTAGACAAAGTAGCATAACAAGCTCTTACTTAACCACACTTCTCTTTCAGTTCCTGCAAATATACAAAGGCTCCAACAGAACCAGGAAAGTTCTGACTTCATTTGTGACCTTCTAGAGGTAACACTCATATTCAAAATCAAAAAGATAGATATGGTCCCTAGTTACTCTCCAGGCTTCTGAAAAATCTCTGAAATTGCATCACAAACACTAAGTCTGATAAACAGATTATTTGAATAAGTAAAATCCTTACATATTCAAGGCACACAAATGGTAAGGAATTACACAAAAAATCACTTTTCACTTCATTTAGGCTGAGAACTTAAAAGGTAGAAAAATGTCTGCCTTAGTAAATTCTAATTTTTCCTCACCCTCATGTGATAAAGCCTAGAAGAACAATTTTACAGACTTTAGTATATGTATGAAGACTGTATATGTATGAAGACTTACCTCAATAGCTTGGTTCATGGCTGTATGCTGTTTCTAATTTGACATTAAAAATTATCCAGATATAAAAATATATCTTTTAGCCAAACTTCCTCAGGAGCTAGTTTAAAACTTATTTACTGTTACTGCTATCTTGTTCATGACTAATAAACCTGGAATAATCCTGAACAGCTGTCAGCCAACAGGTGCTGCTGAATAACATTGGAACACTGAGCCATAAACTGGAATCAATTTTGTCTCCTTCACCACTACAATCAGGCAACCAGAATAACTGCATCATTTTTAATATTACTTTTAATAGCCTGCAGAAACTTAGGTGGGAGACAAAACCTTACTGTAAAACTGAGAACCCACATCCTACCATAATTACAGTTGCATGGCTACATTACAGCTACACATCTTATGAGATTTGTAGGGAAGCTACAGCAAAGGTCTTCCTCTGAAGGCTGAATGCAACTGATAGGCAATGAGATGAATACAGGACATAGAGAGCATTCTTGAAAGTGGTATCTTGAGTTTCATTAAGTTTTAGAGCACGTTCACTTACAATCCAAAGCCAGCTACAAATGACTCATAACTTACCATCCAAATTATTTTTTAAGTTAACCCTTTGTCCTTCAAGGCTTTCCTTCAGCTGCACTGACAGACACTGAGAAATCAAAGTCTATGTGCATATCAATTCTGTATCTAACAAAGCCATTGGTCACAATATTAAGTATCTGATGATCCTCTCTGAACTTCACCTAAAAATTGTTCTAATTATTCTAGTTCCAGAAGAAAAGTTGTAATCAAAACTTGGAACTGTAACACTAAAAAAAGTACTTTCAGAGAGGAATTTATCCTTTGGCATATGTGGAAACCTAGAGTAGAACCCTGTTATGGTGGCTGACCTGCCTAATTTCCACAACAGAAGAGAGAAAAAAAATGATTTCTTAAAGTTAGATATACTCCTGAATCCAAACTCAGATGTAAACAACTCTTCATTTATTTAACTGGTGTTTTGATCTTGCAAATTAAACACATTAAAAGAGAAATTGTTATATTCCTGACAACGCAATACTAAGATTAATAGAAAATTCTGAAGATTTTCACAGAATGACCTGATTTGTAATGCTAATATGCAATACATTATGTGGTCAGAGTCATTAAGCAGTGTAACACAGCCTTGTTATACCTTCACTCTTCCCAGCTAGGCATTCTCTCAAAGGTCTTCAACCTTGTTAGCAATCAGACTTTATTGTTCAGCTTGTGAGGCATGCACTCAGTAGGGACCCAGAAACAAGTCAGTCAAGACAGCACTATAAATATGCAAATCTAAACAAACTAACAACCCACACAAATTTTCACCTTTTTTTTTTCCCCTAAAGCTCTAGTATTATTTTGATGAAAGGCACAGTCCAAAGAGATTAGAAACAAACCTCTCCAACTGATAGAATCTCTCTTTTCTCACTGGAACTAAGACTCCATAATCAAATATATATTTATCTTACAATTGTTTCAATATTCAAACAACCCGAATATTACTTGTCAATTAGTGTAATTTTGCAAGCTTTGGATACTTTCCATCACATAAACACAGTTGCACGACAGAAAAAGTAACACAGAACCGACCTCCCGAAAAATTCAAAAAGCAAAGTGTATAAATATTTTTATATTTCTCAGTCATAGCATAATTATCATAGATGGATATCCATTTTTCAAGTGATCTCTGTCTAAATCTAATTAAAATACCCTGTCTGCAGATTCACAGTGATCCAAGAGGACACAATTTTCAAATTGTCATTCTTTGTTTTCTGCATAAATCAACATTTCAAAACTAAATTTGCAAGGAAGAAGACAGACAAGTAGAGTTATCAGTAAAAACATTGGGTCTTTTCTTGTTAAGCTCTGTCAATAGGCAGAACTGAATTATGCCTCTCAAGAGATACCTCCTAAGTAGCTAATACAAGCAGTCTGAATCATACTATGGAGATGCCTAAGTCTTGCCTCAGTTAGATGAGAAAAATACTACCACAATACTTAGAGAAGAATTCCTTCCTTCTGGGATTTAACATTAATTGCACCAACAAATCTTGCAGTATTAATGTACAAGTGTATGGCCAATCCTAATAAAAACAGAGTGGGTGAAACTACAAAACACACAAGCAGTCTATATCCAATGCTGCTTGAATATTTATTTTAAATATTAAATTAATCCAAGAAGTCTAAGAATTTCCAGAATAGTAGTTAAGTGTGATTCACTTCGAAAAAAATCCTGAGATTAGGCGAGCAGTTTACTTGAAGCTGAAAGGTAAAGCAGCACTTCTACATACAAGCTGGCATTACACCATACTGAAATGGAATCTCCTTCATGCTCATGAAATTAAATAATATGTCTCCTAATGCAAAACTGCATGTAGGAAACAATTTTGTCATTTGGAATGTAAGATTCATTACTGTGAAAAGCTACAGAATAATTAAAAGTCAGGACACAGTTATCCAGAACTAATGGAACATTCAGTGTATGGATTATTTAGTTTGAGGGCTGGGAAGGAAGATGATGTATGGATACTAACAGGACAACAATAAAGCAGCCCAAAATAACTAATTTTTGGGTAAGAATTTGAGAATCTTTAAGAAAAAAATATTTGCTCAATAATCAGACAAGCAAATGTTTTGTTGAGAAATTTTGTATCAATCACAGAATAACTAAAATTTTAAGGTTGGAAGGGACCTCTCAGGATTGTCTAGTCGATTCCCTCTGAACTAAGCAGGGTCAACTACCACTGCCCTGTGCAGGAGAGAATCCAAAAGCTCTCTGGGAAACCTGTTCCAGGGCTTGATCACCGTTGCAGTGAAAATGGGGTTTGCTCTGTTTAAGTTCAATTTCCTTACTGCTGTTTGTGTATATGGCTTCTTGACCTTCTACTAGGCACTGCTGATAAGAATCTGACTTTTTCCTCTTTACTCATCAGGTATTTTATACACATTGACTAAATTCTCCCTGAATCTTCCCTTCTCAAGGTTCTCAAATAACCTCAGCTCTCTCTGTTTCTCCATGTATGTCAGACGTTTAAAGCCATTAGTCATCATCTCTGGATTTGCCCCAGCACGTCCACGTCCCTCCTGTACCGGGGAACACAGAGATGGAAATAATACTTCAGGTTTGCCCTCACCACTGCTGAGTAGAGAAGAATAACCACTTCTTTTAATCTTCTGGCCATGCTCTTACTAACACAGCCCAAAATGCTTTCTGACCTTCTTTGTTACCAGGGCACTTGCCTGGCACATTTGCAACTTGTTTTTCATAAGGCCTCCCTCTGCTGAACTTCACGAGGTTCTTGTCAGCCCATTTCTCCAGCCTGTCAAGGACAGCCTGTCCCTCTGAATGGCTGCACAACCACCCGTTGTATCATCCACTCTGTCCAATTTTGTAACTTGCTGAGGGTAAACTCTGCCCCATCATCCAGGACACTAGCAAAGAGGTTAAACAGTATTTGGCCCCACTACTAAACCTTCACCAGTAACTTTCCTACAGCTGTCCTTAGAGTCCAGCAGTTCAACCTGTTTTTAGTCTATCTTAGTGTCCACTTACATAGTCTATATTTCACCTGTTTATAAAACACATTGAAAAAAGTCTTGCTTAAATCAAGAACAATATGAACTGCTCCCCCCATCAGAGCTCTCGAGCAGACACATAAAATTTGTCTTTGTGCAGTTACATGTTAGATATTCAAAGCAGATCAAGGATGCTAGAAATCTTCCTACTTCTTTAAAGAAAAAGCAAAAATCTCATGTCATGTCTTTTACTTTGCGCTTTCATTGCAGCAGTAAGTATTTAACTTTATCATAACTAATTAGATTTCATATTCAAATTACTACCAGGTCTTAGACAAAATATATTTTCTCCACTATGGTAACTTTTTCTGAAGACAAAATCATTTTGTGAAATATTGGAAATTCAAGACTTTACAACCTGCTGTGAAGTAAGTGAGTTTTACAACCACTGCTACTATTGAATTCAGATTAATCCATTAAAAATTATTGTAAACTGAGAAACTCACCTCCCTGTTTACCCTAGGATTGCAACTGTGATGAACTTTGACTCCTCTGAAATCAATTTCCCACTAACTTCACAGATGCCAGGACTTTTTCCCATTCGTTTGCCTTTCATAACATACATAGTATGTTAAAGAATATTTCCTGAAATAATTCTGGGAGTAAATCAGGGGCCTAGTGTTGCCCTGCTGAGAGGAAAAGAAATCTGTGTATTTTAGGAAATGTTGGATTATTTTAAATACAAGTGTCCTTGTTCACATGGCCTCAGAGTTCAGCAAACCAGCAGGAAATGATGAACTCTTCAATTAAGTCATTCCTGAAAGGTCTATTACTATTCTGTAGCATTTCCATCAGGCCCCTTCCTCAGACTGGTACCAAAAGGAAGCTTCCCTTCCAACTCAAAGGAGCAGCAGGACACACTGTCAACTACCAGACATACCAGCTTCTTCACATCAATGTATCCCAAAACACACAGATTCTTTTCTACCAAAGTATTCCCACAGAACGTTAAAATGAAAGGCATTAAAAAGAGTCCATAGTAGGTCATTATAAAGTCTAGAAGGACTGCATTGTCATGGGTGTCTTAAGCATTCAATCACTTTGGCTGACCAAATAGGTTTTGTTGTAGCTAGTCACTACGGGGAGGATATATTCTGCAGCTCACAGCACCACAGGAAAAAACCAGGTCCTGCAGTTAGGCCAGGATTCCATTTTAAATTCACAGTTGGTAGCTGAATGCCCTAATTCATCAGCACCGTTCCCAGTTAAAAGACATATTCAGAGAAGCGGTATGCTTGCCTAGCTGGAATCATGGAATGCTGGTGCAAAGGGTGAGACCTGCCTGGAAGGACAGCAGGCCAAAAATATATCTTACAATATGCCCCCACAGTGGTTTTCTCTGAGAGCTACAGATACAGACCACAGAGCAGCACCATAAAGCTCCAAAACTTTCACATTTTCACACAGTACCCACTAGGTGTTATTTCAAATAAGCAACAAGTTCAAGGTTGTGTTCCTATCCAAAGATCTCTTAAAACTCTTCCTACTCGGTCTATGTTTGCTGTGTGACACTCCACCTTTAGTTGTCCTCTTTACCTTGAAATTTGTGCAGCATTGTTTGCTAGTCTTTTCTTACACAATGGCATTTAAAAGTTTAGGAATATTCTGATGTTCTGACTATTTTTCAACTAGAGAAAAGACACATATTTATCAGCAGTTACTTCCTCGAGGTCCTGGTTTGCATTTCACCTGATTTTTTAAGAGGTTGAAATCAAAGTAATCAAAACCAGAAAATATGACAATAGAAGGTATGGTAGGATTCCCAAGAAGAAAAGAATTTTCTAACCAGAAGGATGGAAGAATGAAGTATAAGCAGGAGTTGCAAAAAGTTGAAAGCTGATTAGTGTAAAAAGTATGAATGGCACTAAGGCACACAGATATGCTTCAGTCTACTGCAGAACAATTTAGGAGTCTTCTCTTAGCACAGGCACGTTAGATGTATGTGCCAGAAAACCTTATAATAGTGTTGTCCACTCATTGATTTAGGCTTTAATGGGACTGGAATAGATTTAGGAAAGAGCTTAAAGTTTTGAAAAAGTGCTTGGAGAGAGCACTTTGAAACAGCACGGTTTCTCCAAACAAAATGGCCAGTGAAGAACTATCACAACAGAAGCACAGTCACCCAGCTCCTGGAAAGGTAATTTATCAGTCTGTCTCCGGAGCTGAAGAGGGGTTACTTGAAGGTTCAGTACTTACAGCCAGTAAGTTTATATAGTGCATTTACAGACACTACCACACCTCATAACAGGTGTGAATCCCACTCACCATATTAATACAATTTAAAAAAAAAAAAAAAGGAAGAAAAGAAAACAAACAAACACACACAAGGAAACTTCCCACAACAAAAACCAAAAATCCCCCCAGAATATCTATTTACCAAACATACAGTTTCCATTCATCTCAGATACACACTACTCTGGAACCTTTTATATGATGTGTGTGTCTCTTTGAAATTACCTCCTAATGTCAGAAACCTACAAACCTTCAAATACTACTGGGCAGATATCTAACACTGAACAGACTCCTGAGCTAAAAATGAATTTGACTTCCCTAACTTCAGCTGCCTCTTCAGAGGAAGGCTCCTTCAAAAACCCAGTCTCTCAAAATGCTATTTGATATTATCCAAAATCATGATCATTAGTCATCTGTGACAGACCAAAGCATCACATTTCTGAGCTATATTGCCCAAGAACAGCAAACTCTACACACGCAAATCATAGAATCATAGAATCAGGCGGGTTGGGAAGGACCTCTGAGATCATCAAGTCCAACCCTTGATCCAACACCACCCTGGTTACTAGACTATGGAACTAAGTGCCACAGCAATTAGATATAGCACTTAAGGCCTTGAACACAGAGATTAATTAACTGGAGCTATTTGATTATACCAAAAGAAGGATTCTGCCACTGCTCATATCCAAGGTATTTTTAAGAATGCCTGAGAGTACATAACAATGTTTCTCAGCTGAATTCCTATGATATCAATTTCAAACTTTATTATTCATGTAGTTTTTAGGTTTTACTGTTGCTTGATAATAGAGCTACACCAGAATATTACTTTGCAAGTGACATAGCTACAACTACAAATTCATTTACTAATAGCATACAAAGAAATTATAGGGAAGCTATTTCAGTTGCAGTAATTAAAAGGGAAATGTTATGAAATGCTGAGGGAAGTAACACCTACATAGGCTCAAAACACCTATGAATAAGAATATTGAATATGTCAATGTAGTTAAAACAAAACAAAACAAAACAAAACAAGGCATTATCTATTCAATTTCTTTAAAAGATAACTCTCATGAGAAAGAACTTAGTCCTGATCATGAAACCAAAGAAGCTGCAGAGCCATTCTAGGCATTCCACCTGGTAGAAGTACTGTCAGTTTTGGCTGATCTATATTGGTTGATCTATAATTCTACAGACAAGAATCGAAAAAGGTATTAATTTATTTTTTTTAACCAAATCTGCACAAGCAACTGTCTGATTTACATTCATAGGGATAGATTTTGTATTCATGCCTATACACGTGTAACAGACATCAATCAAAAAAGGATGAAATAGGTTATGAATAAATGGGGTTGGTAAGGGAAGAACGAGCAGTGAGATACTTACAGGTAGTGCTGTGTGATTTACTTCAAAAGAATAAAATGTGATGTTCTGTCTTTGAATGCCTAATAAAAACAAGTATTTCAGATCTGCCAAGTAATTAATTTGTAGAATATGCTACACAGATGAGCAAGTGAGACAGTTTCTCAACAACAGTGAAATATTAATACTTTTACATTTAAACTCCTGTAGTGCTTCAAACTGTACTAAAGCGAGTCCCAAAGTTCAGGAAAGCAATTTCTGCTCAGTAACAGTAACATGGGCACCCCCAGGCAGCCCTGCAGAAAACTAGAACACAACAGAAAACTCATCTAAAACATGACTGGCCGCAGCGAGCAACTGGTTCTTGTGATTAAACTACAGTGTAATTTGGAAATGGAATCCAATAGCTTGAGGTTAAAACATCTTGCCCCCACCTCACAGTCTGTTTCATTTTAATTGACATGAAATAAAAAAACTTGTTCAGGTCTTTGCTCACAGAATTGCTGCTTTAACTATATAACACTTACCTCCCAAGGGCTGGAGGAAGGCTCTCATGTCAGAATAGGTGCCCTCTGGACAAACAGTGTAAAATAAAAAGTTACAAGAAATAAACCCATTTTCAGTCTATCAAGCAACCCTTTCTACTGAGCAAATAAGAAAGGAGAGAGCATTGCTGAAAATGATTCTTCACTGTTTTAACAGGTGACCCCAAAAGCAAACTGTAAGGCTTAAGCCCCACGATTCTGCAGAACAACAGAAAGAGGAGAATTCCATAGACAATAGGGCAATGCAGAAATTATGTCAGAACACAGAAATGATGAAATTAGAAATTCATGTGTATATTTGCAGATGTCTAGCACACAGAAGAGCATCCAGCATCCTTCCCCTTTGCAGCTGATTTATGCAAGACACCTTCCCTTTTCTTTGTGAGAATTGTTGAAATTTTGGAGTCAAAACCAACTCAGAGCACCCTTAATTTCCATTTTGTGTATTTCCATGTACCATGGACATGAAAAAAGAAACTGAAGTATGAATGGTCCAATTCCCTCTAAACCACAGTTGCCTTCTGGTGGAGTTGAAGAGGATTTTGTCAATGTTGCTTAATTTTAACATTTGAGTTCCTCATTTGGAGACCTAGCTCTTCATTTTCTTTCTAGAGGAGAACATTATGTCCCTGAAAGAATCAGACATACACTGCCAATCTAATATATATTAGACCATTCATTCAATAAACAGCCATGAGTATCCAAATGTGATTCTTAGCTCCCATAATTATAAGTCTAGAATTCAGTCACAGCATTATTTACTGAATTCAAAATGACTTCCAATATTCCAAAGTTCTTAGCATTGCACTAGCACTGATCTGTTGAATAGGAAAAGGAGTTTCAGTATGTAAGTAAGAACAGAACTGTACTAATCTAACATTAACTAAATAAACATGATAAAAGAAGACTATATTTTTCAGTAGTATGTAGAACCTACAAAATCAATACCAACTCAAACAAATGCTTTGAATTTACTAAGACAATTTTTTTTTCAGTTAAAGCCAAGAAGAAAAAAAATAAGTGGTTTTCATTAAATCTTGCTGGAGGACAGCTATTCAAAATCTTGCTATTCAAACAGAGATGTTTCTTGAAAATAAGAGCATCAAAAGAACTGAAATTAAGAACAGGGCAAAGCTTTGTCAAAGGCAAAATATTTCACATTGAGTGACAGAGTAACCTTTAGAAACATGGAGTTTCCAGCTCCCCTGCAATGTCTTACTGTGCTCCTAATCAAACTGAAAATTCAAAGCATGCTACAGTATCAAATGCTCTGAATTAGAATGTGATCAGTACAGAAAACTAACAAAACTATTTTACCTTCAGAAAGTACATGGAAAAAACTTAGGATTTCATGTCGAAATTGGAGGACATTACACATCCAGGTGGAAAAAACCAAAAAAGGTAGGATGTTCTTTGATCACAAACAGGCACTAGGAGCCCCAAATGGACAGGAAAATTGAACAGATGAGGGATATGGACAGAGTTTCTGAAGTTCAGAGATACATTATCCTAATCACTTCTGCTTTTACCTTTGGCTAACCTATTTTATTGACACAACGATTTATTCACACCGTTTGCTTACTTAAATACTAATTTAATGTACCATGCGTTTTGAACTCAAAGAATTAATGTGTGATTCCATCCACAGCTTTCAGGTCCCAGTTCTCTCTAGAGTCAGTGGGCAAAACCAGTCCCTGATTCAGTATCTGTTCAAGATGCCTGTAGTATGCAGCCTGGCGAGCAGCCTGGTGGTTATTTCAGTCATAGCTATTAGCCATCACTTAACAATTCATTCCTGTTGACAAAGGAACTTGGTTATCTCATCCATTCTTCAATACTTTGAACTTTTTCCCCTTAACACCATTGAATTTCAATTCTTATCCACAGAATTTTAGTTCTCAAAGTATTGCCAAATCTACTTGGAAACCATGAGTAAAATGCACCCAAAAAATGCCTTGAGTATTTTTTTAAATAATCACTGTAACCAAAATGCACTGAGATCATATCAGTGGAGTGGATGACTGCAATGGGCGTCATAAAGCCTAATTCCAAACATCCCCTAAATCAGTGACAGTCTTTGGATCAGACCTAGTTAGCAGCAATTAATTATCAGAGCTGTCAGTTTAAAATCTTTCACTAATATTACATTCACGTTAATTAAAAAAAAATAAAATCCTCCCAGGTAGTTTAAGACCGAATTCCTCTTTCACATTTGTATCCTTGGAGCGCTAGAAACAACATCCCCTACAGCCCCCAAAACAGAAATGTTGTGGTCTTGCAGGTGTATGGAAACTCACTTTAAAATCCTTAGAGATAATTGGGGATGCAAGGAAAATGTTTTGGTTTTTTTTTTAAACAGGAAGACTGAAGTGACTGTCTAAAACAAAGCACATGTGCAATAACCAGGGAGTGATACTGCAGATGGTTCTAACACTGTTTACATGAAATCTGATTATTTCTCTGATTTTTGGCACAGTGTATAAAGAAGCTTATTTTCTCCTCTACATGTGTAATGCCTTTACCAGATATATTGAAGATCTCAACAAACAAATGCTTCCTATGCTTCACCTAATTCAACCCGCTGTCCCATGAGATAAGGTCCTATGAGGAAACAAAAGTCAAGAAAGATTCAAATGAAGAAACTCATCCAACATACAGGTGTTAATAGTGTAACAATGCCCCTTCCATCTGCAGGCTACAGAAAGAAACCACAGAAGCATTCAGCACAGTATGAGGGTTATTAGGACAACATCGGCTGGAACAGCATTTCCAGACAAATGTTTGCTGTGATCGAAATGTTTGAAATTATTTTCCTTATTTTTTTTCCAAACCAATTCCTTCTGATACACAGTAGTAAAATTAACTACTCTGTTACTGTTCTCTGTTATCTCCTCCTGGAAAATGGAGTATGACAGTAAGTAGTTATTTTAATTAAAAATATATACATGAGAACTTAGAATGTACAGTCATATTAGCTGCTTCAAATACCTATTTTATGAACTATATAATATGTTCAAGTAGACTTGTAATAATAACTAGAGCTCATAATTCCTTGTAAGGATTACACTTTGTTCAAGAAAATTACACAGTATTACCTGGAAGGTTGCTTTTCATTTTTGTTATTTTTGTTTACTATTGATATTCCAAAGTTTGTACCAGAAAATGGAAAAACTGTCTTGGTCTAAAGAAAAATGCACAGAGAAACAAAACCCACAAACATAGAAAGTAATTAAAAACTTGATGAACAATACTTTTTGCTAAAATCTACAGCTCAGGCAGAAGGTTGAGCCCTGAGAAGAAACACCACCACATAGGTAGCAGAAGAGAAAGCATAAACACTCAAATCATCATTCCCCATTTCGAAGCATGCAGAGCAGGAATAATTTGCTCACTCCGGTGACAGAGAGTACTTCTCCCAAACATCTGGGTTTGTAACTTAAAACCTACGGCTAAAGCTTTGTTAGAGCATCTCACCTTTGACCAGATTTGTGCGGGAGGCTCTGATTCCTGAGATATAATATTCATTATTCTGTCCTGAGACAGAATGACAGTATAATGACAGTTTCTCACACATTGCACATTCCTGGACAGCATTACAAGACACTAACAATAAAAACTGAACAAAAATAAAAATAGTTTTCTCTTGTGTCACTATTTCTCTCATGGCTGCAACAGAATAGGCTGCATCAGAACAGAACACATGGCTATTCATGACCAGTAACAGAGCAAAATACTTATGTGTTTTGCCACCCACCAGAGAGCCCAGATGTTGTCTATCAAGCCAGCTGACAACGACCTTCTAATGCAACTTCCTCTTACAAGACTTCTTTGGAAAAGTTCACCTCTCATGAGACCTCTGGCTTTAGAGGAATCTTCTTAGTAGTTGCTTTAGTACTCATACCCCCTGGTAATCTGCAGCTCTATTATTTCATTTCATCCTACAGCAAAATACTTCAGGAGGATCCTTCATACTACCATGCAGATTTCTTTTTATGCTGTGCAAGAAGTAAAAGAACCTCACTTGCTTTCCCACCAACTTCACTTGCTTCTAAGTATATGAAAAGGTGCTTATGAGTATACGCTGTCAGTCAAAATTTTGAGAACATTCTGATATTAATGAATTCAACTGGGACAGTCAGAAGATTGCAACAGCTTCAAATGTATTGCCAATTTAGCATGAAAATGGATGACTTTTTTCATCTTACTGCATTATACGACTCATCTCAGGCATACATGATAGTAGTCATGTCTACTGTGTCATGTATGTCTCTACACATTAGAGATAGGAGATTGAAATGATAAAATATCAAGATGGAAAGTGAAAACCAGGACCCCATTCTAGATGAATCTCTAACTTGTTTCCTCATTTTGCTGCTTGGATAGATCATGCTAACCAGGATGTTAGGAATTACTTACACCAGTCTCACTAATTTTTCTGAAGTTTTTTGAGATCCTGAATGCTCCAAAGTGGTATGTTGTACTTTATCAGCAAGTCCTGACCTTTCTAAATTCATAGTCACTGGTAGATATATAATAGAGCACTCCACCAGTATGTGTTGAAAGAAAAACCAACTCACCAAATCAAAGATACTCCCCAAACACAAAACACACAGAACTCAGGCCTTGTAGAAGAGCCATAATCAGGACCTTACATTTGCAGTACTTCTTTGAGGAGTGAAATTTCTTATCTTTTAAGGAGAAGCTTCACAATACATCAGAGGAGAATAAGAAGCAACTGATTTTAGTATTTTAAATGACTTAACAAGATCCACACTCACAAAGGAGAAGCATGAAAAATTTGAAGTTAGTATTTGAAACTCATAGAAATTGATCTTGTGACAGGCTTCTTAGATGGTGAAAAATATCAAAAAAGTGACAGGAGCAGATGGTATTTAAGATAACTTAAGCAAATCATTAGTTCATTCTCCATGTTCATTAATATTAATGAGCACAATGTTCTTTACGAAAAACACAGTTTTCCTGATAAAATGATGAAATAACTTTCCTCCTTTTTTATTATCATTTAGCTTCTGCTCACTTTTTTGACTATTCTCATAAAGTCAACTATCTGTGACAGAGGGAAGGATAAAAGGGACTCCTTCAGTCCTCCAATATTTCTGTGGTTCTTCACATGAATTTGATTAGCTGAAGTATAACTCACAAAACTGTGCTAATAATTTCACTTGTACAATGCTTCACATTCCAAACAGCAGTTTTTAAACTGTAGTTTAAGTGATCCACACAAGCCTCCAGGCTCGATTTAATAGCCCTACAAATACTTTAGCTCAAAGTTTAATTTCTGTTTCTATCAGTATTTACTCTTTTTTTCTCTGTCTGTGTCAGCCATGGTGTGGCAAAGGCTGATGATTCTGAAGCATCTATGCAGCAGTTGCAACAACAAGCTGATCGTTTAATTTACACTAACAAGTAGCACACTGGAGTACAAATGGACCTGAGGAGTAAAACATCAGTGCAGCGGACCAGGTATCCATGATGTAGACATTTTTGGGAATAAGTGGTACTTCAAATTTATTTTGGAACAATTCCAGTTAGATCCTATGAACTGGACACAAGGTTTAGAAAAGCCTAAAAGGAATCCAGTTTATGAAATACTGAGGTTGTAAAAGACCTTTCAAATCATCAACTGTCAACTTAGCACCACCACTATATTCACCATTAAGATATGCACTCAAAACACAATCCTGATCAGATCTCAAATGCAAACACAGATGAATCATGAATTCAGTGATAGAAAAACCTTCATTATGTCCTGGGGTAGATGAAAATTTAAATCTGTAGCTCATAAAATGACAATGAAACGTTTCACAGAATGACATCTTAAGTTATGAATTGCTGGCTATGATTTAAAAATGCTTTCAATGGATATGGAATAGAAACAGAGGAGCAAATACTTACCATTAATTGGTCAATAAGTGAAATGATGCATATTGAAGAAAAATGATGATCCAAAGAAGTTACACAGCTCAGACTCAACAGAACAACTCAAAGATTCCACAGAGGAATTCAAAGACCCTAGGACAAGCATGGTGCTTGCACTGTTGCAGTACCATGGTTCAAAAAAACACAAGGAGATTCTGCCCCACAGAAACTGCATGGAACCAGTCTGGTCAGGGTTCCTTTACAACTTTACATTTACAATTCTGCACCTTTATTCAGGCCTATTATTTACACTGTGCACCTAATCTTTCCCCTGCCATAGAATTTCAAATTTCAGTTGTTCAGATTGCCTATTTATGATTCTGTTCTCCACACATTCAGGTTTTACATCCTATACCGCAGAGCTTGCTAACAGCTGAGTACCCAGTACAGAATTGACCCTGAATGCCTATTTTAAGACAATAATTTTGTTAGATATTAAAATAACTAGCTCTATGACACTTAGTCTCTTTTGAAGCCAACCTTGAGCATTAACAAAAAGATGCTCCAAAGTAGGATACACCATTATTAAAGAAATAAACCCAAAGATTTTTCCAGATGAAGAATGGTCACAGGAATAATCTTGCTTGTAGGACCGCATATGACTATTAATGAGTTTTCAGTGTGCATACATATTCCTCAGAGAACCTTTTATAAGTTGTTCCCCAGCTGGGGGATGCTTGACAGTGCAGCTCCACAGGGAACCTCTATAAATACTCCAAGGCCAAAAGAAATTGTTAGGATGAATAGCTTGCCCTTCATATAATTTACATGCTCAAAGTCACAAAACACCTTGCACAAATCAGTAAGGGTAATGGCCTTAACTCATGATTTCCTATGTAAAGAGGGAAGAGCATCTCTTTTCTTGAATTTGAATCAAGGGAAATGAAAACAAAGTGTAAGGTAATTTATGGTATGCCTGCATGGTCAAGGCTGCAGAGGACTACCAGAGTCCTGCTTAAACTATCTCAGTTATCAGTATTAGCGCAGTTGTACTGAGTTGTCTCATAATCTTGAAATGCTGTGCCAATAGCTGAGCTGGTTGATTATCTCTACATTAAACAACCATTTAGTTGTTTCAACAACACAGAACTATACCAAGCCCATAACAGCTAAGGAAAACATCCCTGTGTTTCTCAGAGGCTTTGGCTGAAACTCACTGCTGAAAAGTAAACAAAACACTAACTTCTTTGTCACTAGAATTTGCCAAAAAATAAACAGATATGATGGATTTAGATTATAAATTAAAAACTACTAGAAGCATCAGAATCAACCAAAGTCTAAGAAAACAGAAATTGTAGGAACTGGGAAAGACAATAGGTTAATCCTACAAAGGCTGAGGGGATTGCCATCAGGGATTTCTGATACTTCTCCTCTGTAAGGTTTCTGTCACAAATGAAAGGAAAATTTATCTCGGTAACAGTACTGCCTTACATTTTTTATAAGTGAAAATCAGGAGACATTAATACATAATTAATGGTACATTTTTATTTATTTATGAGGCAATGAACCTAAAAGAAACATGTAGAAATCTATGATTAAGTCTCAGGAACAGCTTTTGCCTTCCCAAATTTTCTAACAGACTTGAAGTCTTACGGTAGAAATTTGATACTTATTGCTTCTGGTACAGGCATCAGGCATGGTCTATATCTCATTCACATTTTTAATACCACTGTGACCTTAACTGAGAATTTTGAAAACTTCTGGAAATTAACTAGACCAAAATACACTACCCTAAAAGCTACATATAGTATATGTAGCTATAAGTAATGCTATACATAAACATGGAGTAGTTCAACCAAGGATGTCTAAAAATGGGCCTTTAATTACATGAAGTTTTCTAGTATGAACAAGATCTTATTTAAATAATAGGATGTATCATAAGAATCACAAAATGATTAAAAATAGTAACAACAAAACAACTGACACTGGAATTGATTTTAAAAGATAGGTGTCAGCTTTAAGCTAAATTTCAGATTTGAGACTATAGAAGGAAAACACAAGAAACACATGATATGAATTTATGTGCTTATCTCTGATATGCTATTGGAAATCCTAGTGTAAAACTGGAATAGACTACTATAAGCCTGTTTTATTACTTATAGAAACATAGTTGTGTGCAATTGGACACTGTAGAATTTGATCTTGAGAAAAAGCAATTACGGATATGAAAAGTGGAAAAAATAAATTTGCTATGACTGTTTTATGGGACTTTGAGAAAACAAATTCCACTACAGTGTCAGTTTTACCCTATAATGTATTTTTTTTATGGGTAATTAAAAATTACTAATTCGACCAACACTGCATGACAGGATCCTAAATCAAATTTACTAGACAAAAAGAGGTACCAGAGAACAGTAACAGTACTCACAAGACTAGCATTTGCCAGCATTCATCAGTTTACCCGGAATTGAAAATGATAATTTCTTTCTTATGGATGTTTTTGTTTCTGGAGCTCAATGAGAGGGAAAAGGCTCAACAGGAAGAAACATGGCCAGACACTGGCCCAGGTACGGTTTGAAGATATTTCAGTACTGTCTTCAATCAGCCACATCTATCATCTACATGCAGTATTAATAAGAAAAAACTGTGGTTACAAGTGAGACTGAAAACCAAATTAATTCCTGATGCAGCACAACTAATATCAGCCTAGTTATATCTGGCTTACTGCACTGCCACAGCTAGCTTTTTACTTCTGTAGTTTATCAGAAGCGTACAGGAATCATTCACACGGCTTTAAATCTCAAGAACACTTAACGCTTGCTTCAGTTCCACTGAAGGCAATGAAATTAGACCTATGTTTAAAGTGTACACTTGGATACACAATGATGAAAAGTGGCCTAAATCACGTTACAGAAGTAACTAGATCAGTATCTGAAAAGTCTTCAACCAATGTTGAGTTATGATTATAGTTTTTTCTTTCCTCAAGGCCTAACAAGTCATTTCCTTATACACTTGTAAGAGCAGTTGGAGGCTTTCACTCAAAGAGAAGCCTTTGTGTAAGGTGCTCTGTGAGAAATAAAATGGCAGTCATCACTGCATTTCGGCTTGAGACAGTTACTGAGAGTGCACACAGGTGATAGTGAAGTGTCTGTAAAGGAAAGTAAAAACGACCAACTTCTGGATCTTAGCTGTAAGTGTGGTCTGTTTATAATACCAAGACTAATGGACTTTAGAGCACAAAGTAAAGTAAAGATTTAAGGATTAAAAAGTGGCATGGGTATGAGGTATAAGCAGGCTAGGGGAGCATCCGAGTAATTGTATAAAATCTGATCTGTTATGCTTGCAGTTCCTCCAGTGACAAGATAGCACCAAATACAGCAGCCACAAAAAAAAAAAAAAAAAAAAAAAGGCCCAAAACAGTTCCAGAGTTGTTTCCTTGCCATTTCATGCTGGGCCTCAAATTGCATCTATGAATAAAAACATCAGTTTTGAGTGTCCTTTGTAAGTAAGACAAAGTAAGTAATGTGGTAACAGGATTTGATTGTCACCACTGATCTTTCCCATCTGCTTTTAGACATATATATTTACTGATTTGTTCACTTGGATAAATTCAAACTAGCTACTAAAAATGCTATTTAAAATATCAAAACAAACCAACTCAATTATTTTTTTCCAATAAAACAGCTGTTACTATTTAGGACTAATTAAAAAAAAAGCTAAGTCTTAGTTTTACATTGAATTTAATTATTTGGCACACTCATTTGACATGAGGATCATCTAAACTCTAATATAGGTATATTCATTTGAATAGAAGTTTCTTGCTCCAACTCGTTGGGGTATTTTAAAATGTTACTAGGACAACAGAACTCCAAATTCTGCAAATACATCAAAAAAAACAATCAAAGGAAGTATACTCACATCACTTGGCATAGAAGTCACAGATTAGGGATCACAATATTTCATTTGGAAATAATTTTTTTTTTTTTGTGCTTGGTAGGTGAGAACATCTTAAATTATCAATAGCATAGAATAATTTTTGCAAACATGTACTTTTTCAAACAATGTCCATGTTAGCTAAATGCACCCTTGCTAAATTTAATACAGGCTATAAAAATATGAGGAGGTTAGAACAGAATTCTTTTTTTAGTCATGTTTAATGTTCACAAGCATTACATTTTTCTCAGGAAAAGAATCTTCTTGCCTTTCATCAAGTTCTAAGGTTCTCAATTTCTCATACCCAAGATTATAAATAATCTCTGTAATATCCCAACAGTTAAATACCCCTACAGCTTTTTGGAAAGTGTTCTTCCATGTCAGCATATAGTCTGATCCTTTTCTTATACTGGACAGACTTAGATGTTTTTATCTTTCCTCCACTTAGAACAGTAACTGACTGTCTTCTATTTAAAGGTCACCATAATGCCACGAGGGAAAAGCAAGGTGTATGAAATTTAGACGTGCTGTCTGTTTGTATGTATTTCTTGATAAATGCTGAAAATTAATTTCAAAGAAAAATCATGATGGCACAAAAAAGACTCAAATTACTTTATATGTGGCTAAATTCTAAATGAGACTGACTGAATCAATTGCTCATTTTTTGGAAATGTTGATTGTTTCTGCTAATCAAATATTCACTTTGTATAGTGCCAAGTGTCTTATCTGGTTTTACTGACTTTTAAATTAACTCCAGCTTGGTGTTTTCAACAGCTCTATTACTATCCCTCGAAGTGAAACCAGAAAGAAGTAAGACAGACAGCAATTTGAAAAAGTAATTATTACACATCTTTTAAGATAAGAGAAGCTAATCATCATTCTGAGAAGAAAAGAAGTATATTTTCCTACCCAGTTTTACATTCATGCATTCCCTGTGCATTTTGCCAAGTAAACTATTTTGCTTCTATAGCAAGAACATAGCATACATCACCAAAGTAGTATCAGTAAAACTGTTACAATAACATGAATTTACTATAATATTTAAAATCTCTGTTTTGCTGTGATACAAAAGCAATGACAGAACAATAATCACAACCTTGTTCCCTCAAAGAATTGATGGATTTTTACCATAGCAAGAACTCCACTAGTCATTTTTACTTTTTTTTTTTTTATTATAAGATTGTCATATTCTCTCATACAAATCCTTTAAACCAGAGACTATGAACAATGTGTACTTGTGATACTTTTGTTCTGGTCTTGCTTCCAATCTCAACAGATGACAAAACAGCCTGAAGACTCTTCTCATTACACAGTACATCTAGGGAGGTTGAGCAGAAAGGAAAAGCTGGCTCTAGGTCTTAATTATCTTTAAAGAGATAGTGTGGGACACTGGATTACTATATTGGCTCAGACAACATGAGTGCGTGTGTGTGTGTGTGAGGGGCGGGGTGGGGAGGGACAGGTCGAATCTCCGGGAGGTGCGGTCATGCCATGTCCCAGTGCCAGCCCCTGGGAGTCTCACTGGTCCAGCCCAGATCAGCTGTCAGTCAAAGGCAGCCCAGGAGCACAGCGCACACCACGCTCTCTGGAACCCCTAACCCAGCCTTAGATTGGCTCACACAGTGGGAGCAACACCCCTCACCCTGCCCCAGAGCCCCAGAGTGGCCAGGAGGTCGGAAGTCACACCTGGGAGGAGTGAGGGCCCTCACACCAGAGAGGGCCAAAGCAGACAAAAACAGCAACATGCGATCTCCATCTTTGCTTGAGACCTGCCACCTGGCCATCTGGAAGCTGGACTTGCACAAGGCTTTCTGGTGGTAGCTATGATTTTATCTTAATCTCTTTTCTCTTTCTTTACTCCTTCTTCTCTTCATCTCCTCTCTTAATATTTTGCGTAACTTGGGACTGAAAGGGTTGGATTTTGCTAAATTGCATGGATTAGCATGTGCTAAGTCAATGCCTTGTGGAATGCCTTGTTTTGGTTGAATGTTACCCTTTAAACTTTTGCCAAGACCACTTATTTCCTAAAGTTTACCAGTAAAGTACCTCCTGAGAAAATGTGTGCTGCGTCTTCTCCTTTGCACTCTCTCTTAAGGTGTTAAGAGGACCAAGGGCTCTTCTAATAATTTGGTGGGCAAAAATTTGAAGCCTTGTATATTTTTGAAATAAAACTCTCTTGCTGAGCTTTTAGCTATGAGACTTGGGGTCTTACAGATAGTGGAGCTAATACAAAGCTTACTCAGAGCTGTAATTTATCCAAAGAGAAGTCTCAAATGGCAGGGAAAGAGCTGTGTGGCATGTATTCCATTAATATATCCTATGGAGTGCCACAGCCAAAGCAAAATGTTTTCTATGCCAAGCCTGTTATTTATCTCAGTGCAAAGAGAAAAGGTAAGAAGGTAAGTGAAACACCAATCACTTCTTAGACTAAATGATAAATTAGATACATTCATTACTTTTACATACATAAAGCAAAAGTTAGATTACCAACTGTAATGTTTCTAAGTGTGAAACTTGCACACCAATTATCAGTATTCATCATGGAAACAGAAGGATACAATATGCAATATTCTGCAAATTCTGTTCCACATTCAATGCTATTTAATATGTTTATTATTATAGAAATAAAATTATTACAGTGGCACAGTCTGGAAAAGAGGTTTAGAAGCTCTCTAACAGCTAGAGAAGTCTGAAAAGCAGAATCTTGAAATCCAGAAAATTCAATATTTACACCAGGAATAATCAGCTCCACAAACACAGGAACAGGAGCAATTACTGACTAAGAGTTCTGTAGAAATCACCTAGGAGCAACAGTGAACTTCAGATTATGAGTTCCCATGCAACGTAGTTATCTAAAGGATGATTATCATTCCATGGCATCTAACCAGAGGCACAGCATGTCCAGCTTTTAGGTCTCAAGTCATCAAATCAGAAGTTTTATTAGTAGCCGGAGCTTAGAAACAGCAGTAAAAACTTGAAAGACTGTGAAAGATTGTTCAATATGAGAGCTGAGCGATAGTTTCATTTGGACATTGCACTTTAAAAAAAGATCTCAGTTTCAGAAGACAAGCAAAATGATTAGAAGTCCAGATAACACTGAGTAGAAGAACTCAAGATGTTCTGTTCAGACCAAAAGGATTCCAGATGCCTGCAAAGGTACTACAAAAAGAAGAGAATTTTGCAATACTTTTTTACATTATCCATTCAGTTAGGACAATGACTTGAGAAAACCTATAAAAGCACACAAAAAAAATACATAAAAGAATGAAATTAAACACACACCAATTAAGAGGCTAGCTAAGAGATAGTATTTCACAAACTTCCTTATTATGTCACTTGGTAAAATGTTTAGCAATTCAAAGTAAAATCTGAAACAAAGACTTTTATGCTTTGGATTAAAATTTTAGTCAAAATTTCTGCACATCAGAACACTTCTGTGGATACTGAAAACAAGTTTGGAAAAGATAAATTGTTTTGTCAATATTAATGATAACTTTCCCAAGGGATAGCTCTAACTTAAAGCTATAAAATGCTATAAAGGACATGCCTTTAATACCCTATTGAAAAGATGACCAGATATCACCTTCTTCATATGCACTTCTCTTTATCTGTGCATGTCTTAACAAGCAGCAAAGAGAGTAATTACAGTTTGGCAGCAAAAATTTCTGGAAATTCCAGCTGTTGTTTCCAGTATTTGGAGAAAAGACTGTACTCCAAATGTCTCATGGGCACTAAAAGTTAATGGGAAATTTTTGCCTGTAACTCCTTTGTAACTTTATTTACTGGCTAGAGGTAATACCTTTCATAGTCTGTCTTAGTAGGGATTCTCACCTCCTTTAATTATGTAATGCTTTACTATTAAATACATTTATAGAAAATACTATCAAGTGAACACAAAAACATGAAGAAGAAAAACAGCCACTTTTGTGTTCAAGACAGGGTACAAATGGAAAGGAATAAGTAAGACAAAAGACCACATCTGAGGATTAAAAGAAGCCTGGAAAAATCTTACACTTTTGTAACACCCAGTAATAAAAACCAAACCGGATGTGACCAAATATTGTATTGCAAACAGATGAACGAGCTTAATGCATAGCTCTTTTCTGAAGATCTAAACTCTCAAGTTCCCAGCTTTCAAATGCTCATTTGCAGTGTTACACATTCTATACATTGTGGGGGGAGAGGGGCAGAGGTGTTGATGAGAGAAGCTATACTGGCAAAAATGGAGAAACTAAAATAAATACTACAGAGTGATTATACAACTGTTACACTGCACATGAAAACCCAACTTGGATACTTCTAAAATACTTAAGAGGAACTCACAGTAAGCCTTTACCACTTTAGGCTGATGCAAGTATTCTGAAGATTCATATTTATACTTCCTTTTGCTTGTTTACTGTAATAACACATACAAACAATTTCTTGACTCTAGTAAAAACTTGGATTTGGCATCCCCTTTAGACGGGAAGTAATTTTCAAGGGGGATTTATTTATATTAGAGGGAAATATTAATCTGCATAAAATTAATTCCTGTACTAGCTGTCAATTATCCAAATTTCTGAACAAAAAATATTAAAACCAGCTGTGAACTGAACCACTCTGAATTTAGCTATTTTTGATCTGAAATCCTCACACATGCAAAAAAAAGTTAACTGAAGAGTATGTTACTACTTTATTCTTTCCTATTTCTGACACCCATCTGAAAATTAAAAATACCTGTTTTTTACCCAAATTAAGCTAATTAGATGTTGAACTTAAACCACCGCAGTGGGTTGTGGTCTGTCTGCTCTGTACCTCAATATATTCAACATTCTAATAATGAACTTTCCAAAGCCGTATACTGACAGCATTTCAATGCATGTTTCATAAATCAAAATATAATCATTTAACTGTTATTTTTATTCTTGCCTTTAAGCCAATGGCTGTTAATAATTTCCACACTTCTCAGCAACACTGAAACGGTACCTGGATTAAACAGGCAAGCATTATGACTCTGCTGAACTGTGGAAGTGACACATAAGTTGCTCCTTTACTAATATTTTAAAGAGATATAATTTTGTTGTCATCACGATAATTTGATTTATTTAATATGTTCTATGAAGAGGTTAAAATATTTCTATCAGTACATCCTTGAAAACCCTATCCAGTTGACAGAGTAAGCAACAAACACTCAAGATGAAGCAGTTTTAGCTTTTAATCTTCCGTGATTCACTGTACGGTCAAACAACTGAAAAAATATCATCTTCAGAACTGACCAAGTAATTTAACTTCTCTTGCAGACTTTAGCTATCTCATCTAAAGACAATAATTTCATAATCCATATGGATTATGCAGAATCTAAAATACATATAACATTTTGAGACTTTGCAAAGAGAAGCTGGGCGTACTTACATATTCTGGGCATCTCATTGTCTAGCCTTTCTGTAAAATACATTTGAAAAAAGACATTTTAATGTAACAGTTATAAGATTACTTTTTAAGAGTTCAGATACTAAGCCAAAGAGTTTTTCCTCATTCCATATAAGATTTCTTCAGTCTCCTAAATTATAATTAGCAGATCTCCCAGTTTAACACAATTGTAAGTGGTACAAGTTTGGCTTCACTTCAGCAGGAGCCACAGTGACATGACTGTGAAAACTTTGTTTGTGTAAGAGCTTCAGATCATTTTGTGCAACTTATCTGCCCTATATTCTTTGTACTGCATGATCAAGCTTAAACCAGAGCCTCTTCTTCCCACTTTTCTCTTCTCTTCTTTGGAAAATCCTTATTTTTCTACTCCAGGCCTAGTCTGAAAGAATCAGTAGGTATTTTGAATCTGGTGCTCTGCATCATGTCATCCAAATTTCATATTGCAATTAACCATGGCCACTTCATGCGTATATAAATTCCTAATTTTGCTCCTAATGGTATTTATGCATTGTTTTTGGATTTCAGCACTGGGGATGAGATGAATTCTGTAGCATTGTAACATTAGCAGATGCATACACGATTATTTTTCCTTTAGTTGCCTCCTATGAAATATGGTAAAATTCTGGCTAACAAAAAAAACAATGGAAGAAGTGTGAGCCAGACAGGGAAGTAACTTTAAAAAGTAATTATGTGAATGACACTTCTCTTCCACCTTTTAAATAAGAAACAACCAACAGTGAAATTATGCAATCAATCAAAAACTAGTTAACAATACACTACTTCATCAATTAAGTAGGAAGATTAAAATAAAGGAGAGAGAGAGGCTGTGTATAGTTTCAGTGTGATACCCGTAAAACCACAGAAATCAACTGAAAGGAAAATATGTTGAGAAGAGTCCAATTAAAAAGTTCAAAATATTCTGACCTATAACTAAATCACAGAATCACAGAATACCCTAAACTGGAAGGAATGCAGAAGGATCATCAGATCAAGGTCCTGATTCCAGGAGCAACTTAAAAATTAAACCACATATCTAAGAGCATTTTCAAAACACTTCTTGAATCCTGAGGCTTCAGACAATTACCCCTTCCTAGGGAGCTTGTTCCAGTGCTTGACCACCCTCTCAGTGAAGAACTTTCCTAATACCAATCTGAACTTCCCCTGTCACAGCTTAAAGCCATTTCCTTAAGCTCTAAGGAATTCCCTTGCATCCTAACCAAAAGAATGGGCAATTTCCAGGGTGCTTTTGAGGTAGAAGGCGGTTCCACTCATCCTCACACCAAATGAGTACTCTCACCTCAAAGCCATTGGTAGTTTTGCAAGTATTTTAATTAAGAAGAAAATGTCTCACTTGAGCTTGTATAACTGGTTCAAAATATGAATTGGGATAAATGAAGAAGTCAGACCGAAAAATACACCATTTTCTCTAGAGTTAGAAAAAATAAACAACTTAAGAACATAGAAAGGTCACAGAAATATCTTTGTCTAGTTTACTGTACTATGTATTTCAGAGAAGACCACAGAGATCCTGTGCAACCATCTATCTGCCTTACTGAACATAAACAAGGGAATTCAGGAGAAAAAAATCTATTTAATTCTGACTTAAAAAAAGAAAAGCAAAAACACACAACATGCTATTGTTATAAAATACATACCCCACTGAGTTAATCTAACTCAAGTTTCTATTTGCATAAATACACTAGCATTTCACCAGCAATTTTCCTGTATATCAGAAAAAGAACAGAGATGTCAGAATAATAAATAATTCATAGTAAATTGCTAAACAACAGATGAATGACAGATTCACCATCTTTCAGCTGCAATACAAATAACTAGTATTTGTATAAAAGCTCTAAGTTTGAGTCAATTCAACTTAGGCTCCTGATTACAAGAACTTCTTTTGGCACTATAGGATTATTTTACAGGAAGACAAGCAGTAGGTCAAATCCCATAATGGCCCATATTATTCACCAATCATGATCATCTCTCTCACTGGAAATTTGTGTTGTACAAATTTCATGGGAAGCGAATCCAACAAATTTTAAATTATTTTGACAGCTTGCTTGAAAACAAAGCAGAACATCGCAGACTTTTTCAAAAGCTCTAAGGTTTTCTAAAGATAGCATTCTCAAATTCATACATGCTTGACTTAGAAAAACAAATCCTAAATTCCTATCTGAATTTCATGAACAAAAACAGTCTGGTTGAATTTTTTATGCCTTGAAATTTATTCAGAACTCTTTTTTTTCTTAAGAATATTGGGAAAACTTTGCAGAATTGAACATTCCTTGCAAATTCTGTGTTGATGATACAGATTATTACATGGTATTCTTTAAAATGTTTTCACCAAAAAATCTGACAGGGCAGTGAGACTGCCTTCATAAGTAAATCAAGTACATATATAAATACAGAGTAAAAAACACTTAAGAAGATTAAAGACCCCATAAAGACAGACAAGGAAATTAATATTTAAGGGGGGGCAGGGGAGGGGTGGGAAAGCCTTTCAAAATTATTTCTTGGTTCTTTCCTCAGAACCAATGTCATTTCTATTAATTACTCTGGGCAATGCCAAAATTAGATGATAGACTAATGCAGAGCCCTTGACTTTACAGCAGAGAAAACTCATTTTCATCTAGTCTGGTCACATGCAGGGCCTAGGCTATAGATTTTCACAAAGACATTCCTTTCCTGCATTACCTTGTTGTGCTAAGAACTTGTTTCCAAGAAAAATCTGCAGTCATGACTAGTCTCTTGCCTTGCCCTAAAACATTTCAAAATTAGGACCTTATGTCTGCTTAGCTAATTCTTATCATTTTGATATTTTATTAATTCTTTTACTTCAAAATGCTGTAAGTCTTGAAAGTATGCAAAAAAATCAAAACCCTTTTTTAAAAAGAAGTAAAAAAATTATTTTAGCCAAAGATATAAGGATAATCCTTTAATGTGGAAAAAAGACAAGAATAAAAAATCAGTTCATAGAAAAAAAAGGCAAATTATCAATTATTCACACAATTTTAGTCAAAAACCATTTGAAGATGTCATTACTAGAATTAAGACAACGTTTTTTTTCCAAAAACTGTGCTAATGCCAGTGCAGGAACAGCTGCCTACTCTTCCTTTGGTTTTCCCCCTGAGTACCATAGAAACATTGCTGCTTTAAGAGCCACCAGTGCACATTATAGACAGTTGGCCATACACAGCACTTAAATTATTTTGCTGCATGAATTCAGTTGTCTGAGGGGGTATGCATAGTACATACGTATGCATGGATGACTCATACCATTTAGTCAGAAATCGCTATTAAGTGAGATTATGCAACCATGCAACCTGTACTGTGCTGTAAAGCTCTGTCTGAATCTGATTATTTTAATGATCGCTTAACTGATGTTTATGACATCTGTAATGTTTACTAGCAACAAATTCAGGTTTTCTTGCAGATATGTTATAATGATGATAAACAGCCTCAGAATAAGAAAAGATCTTCTGGACTTGGCTATAATATCATTACCTGATTTTCTGTTTACCGTTTCTTTGGGGTATCCATTATCATTAAATCTGTGAGACACTGGTCTTTGCAGAATACTAGTTTTAATGAGGGTACACTGATCAAAGTAAGCTAAATAATTTAAAACACTAAATATGTCAAGTTTGTTAAAATGCATAAACTAACAAAGATTTTCTTCCAGTTGTTCATGAATCTGTTTTCCAGTATTGGATTCCTTGTTGGCTAATTTCTTTTTAACTAATCCCAAAAGTATCATGCACCTTCACCGCCTCCAGTTATCACTCTCCTCCAGGATTTTTCTTCGGATTAGTGTAATGTTAATCTGCCTACCATTATCTGAGACATCTTGCTTCTACTTTTCAAATGCTCCTATAGCTTCTTTCCTTTTAAAGACTTTCAAGTTTGTCTAGTATTACAATGTTCTAAAAATCATTTCATCAATTCCTATCCAACAGTTTTGTGGATGTTTTACTTTCTCAAAGAATTCTTATTTTCCTTATCCAAAATACCAAATAATTATTCTTTTGTCTGCAGATTTATTTCGCTTTCAGACATCTTCTCATTAATGTTAATTCCTAACAGTTATCTTTTTCTTTTATTTCTCTTAACTAGGCTTTTTTAAAACTTTGAAATTAACTTTTCCATTTGGAGAACCATGCCTTTTCAAGTATCTAATAAGGTTATCTTTCAAATAACACCCAGTCATTCACATTGCAGTGGTGTTTCTTGAACATTTTCTTCCCATAAAATTTCTCATATAAAAGGGTAAAATTTGAATCACGGAATATGCCAAGTTAGAAGGGACCCACAAGGATCATCAAATCCAACTCTTAGCCCTGCACAGGACCATCCCCAAGAGTCACACCATGTGCCCAAGAGTATTGTCCAAACATTTTTTGAACTCTGTCCGGCTTGGTGCTGTGACCACTTCCCTGTGGAGCCTGTTCCAGTGCCCAATGACACACTCGGTGAAGAACCTTTTTCTAATATCCAACCTAAACCTCTCCAAACACAATTTCAGATCATTCCCTTGGGTCCTGTCACTGTTCACCACAGAGAAGAGATCAGTGTCTGCCCCTCCTCTTCCCATCATGAGGAAGTTGTAGACTGTGTTGAGTTGTCCCCTCAGTCTCCTCTTCTCCAGGATCAACAGACCAAGTGACCTCAGCTGCTCCTCACATGGCTTCCCCTCAAGGCTCTTCACCATCTTCATTCCCCTCCTTTGGAGACTCTAAGAGCTGAATATCTTTTCTATATTGCAGTGCCCAAAACTGCACACAATATTCAAGGTGAGGCCGCACCAGTGCAGAGCAGAGCAGTACAGTCACCTCCCTCAAACGGCTGGCGATGCTTTGCCTGATGCCCCCCACGACACTGTTGGCCCTCCTGGCTGCCAGGGCACTGCTGACTCATATTCAATTTGCTGTTGACCAGGACCCCCAGGTCCCTTTCCATGGCACTGCTTTCCAGCATCTCATTCCCCAGTCTGTATGAACATTTAGAATTGCCCCATCCCAGGTGCAGAATCCCTTGTTGAACTTCATATGGTTGGTGATTGCCCAGTCCTCTTAATTTGTTGAGGTCTCTCTGCAGGGCCTCCCTGCCCTTGAGGGCATCAGCAACTCCTCCCAGTTTTGTGTCATCTGCAAACTTGCTTAGTATCCCTTCAATTCCTGCATCCAAGTAATTTATGAAGATGTTGAAGAGCACAGGATCTAAGATGGAGCCCTGCAGAACCCCACTAGTGACAGGTCACCAGTCTGATGTCACCCCATTCATTATTACCTTCTGTGCTTGACCCATGAGCCAATTGCTCACTCATGGCATGATGTGTTTATCCAGCTGTGTGCCAGACATTCTGTCCAGAAGGATCCTGTGAGAGACAGGACTGAAAGCTTTACTGAAATCCAGAAATCAACTGGCTTCCCGTGATAACTAGGTGGGTTACCTTGTCATAAAAGGAAACCAGGATGGATAAGCAGGACTTTCCTCTCATGAAGCCATGCTGGTTTGACCGATGACAGCATTGTCTTTCAGGTGTTTTTCAATACCTCCCAGAATAATCTTCTTCATAACTTTACCAGGCATTTCAGTGAGACTGACAGGCCTGTTTCCAGGGTCCTCCTTCTTGCCCTTCTTAAAAATCAGGACAACATTCATCAGCTTCTAGTTATCTGGGACCTCTCCGGATTCCCAAGACCACTCAAAAATCATCCAGAGAGGTTCTGCAGTTATATCGGTTAGCTCTTTGAGAATTCTGGGATGAATCCCATCAGATCCCACCGATTTGTAGGGATCCAGCTGGAGCAGCAGATTCCACACAGTTTCTGGGTCAACTGGGAGTTGATCATTCTCAGAGTCATGCTCCTCCATTGAGACCCCCTTGGTCCATCGTTTGTGTTGAAGACTGAGGCAAAGAAAGTGTTAAGCACCTCTGCCTTGTCTCTGTCTCCATTTGTGAGGTGACCACCCTCATCCTGTAATGGGCCAATGATATTTCTATACTGCCTATTGCCATTAAGGTATTTGAATACATCAGAATTATTTATTTCACAGTTGTGACACTGGTAGTGAGAAATGTGTATTTTTCTATTAGAAATGTTGATAGTGTAGTATACCTTTGTAAAGTATCACTAGACAAATCAGGCAAGGTGATGCTTTTTTCAAACTGTCACTAAGATAACGGTGATATGACTCTGGCATCACTAAACTGAAGGCAAACACAGATGAAGTCTTCATGAAAATGTGTTTGGGATTTTGTTTTGACTGCATTCTGAATCCAGGGAAAAATAAATATGTAATAGGAAAATGTAAGAAGGAGACAATACTGCTTTTAGAAAGGGAAATCTGAGAAGTGACAACAAGGTAGAGACGAATATTCTGAAGTCTCATTTACTAAATATTTTCCCTCACATTACTTAGCCTAATATTGTCATCTTCCCCACTATTTTTTGTATCTTGAAAACTTTGCCATATCTTTTAAAACAAAACCAAAAACAATCAAAAAACTAATGTCATCCTCTGAAGTGGTCCTGTGAAATAACTTGTGAAAATTAATCATAAAGCACATAGTTCTTTCCGAATGGAGCTAATACTTGGAGTCAACTAGCCACAGAAGGCATGCCCAACCACTTTGTGGTGATCACCTTACTCTGCCACCTGCAAGTTCACCAGCAAAATGGCATCTCTGAATATCAGCCATAATAGCGTAACCATGATGATGGCGATTCAGAATAGGGTAGATTCCTATCCTAAAACTGAAATGAAAAAGACAGAGTATCTGAAAGTG
Source organism: Oxyruncus cristatus (assembly GCA_013399855.1). Taxonomy (NCBI): domain Eukaryota; kingdom Metazoa; phylum Chordata; class Aves; order Passeriformes; family Cotingidae; genus Oxyruncus; species Oxyruncus cristatus. The sequence continues at coordinate 359,443 of VXAY01003849.1, read as the reverse complement.
CTGCCTACTCACTTATTTGTTCTCTGTGTGAGAGATGCAAAACTCATGTTTGAGAGTAAGCAGCTAGAGAAGCAATGATCTGGCCCATATTTAAATAATGTATTCTAGACAGCTTCATAATTACAGTTCAAAAACTTCTTCAGGAAAAATAATTTGGAAGTGCCTGCATCGTCTCCTCTGAAAGGTAAGTGTGGTTTTACTCAGCTGAATGAACTCAGTCACTGTTTCAAACTTAGCTGTATTTCACAAGACTTATCATCTGCTCTATAAGCCCAATAGAGCAGCATCTGCCTGAACTAAAACTAAAGTTCTTCATATTTCCTCCAAATTCTATTAGAGCAAGGGACAACATTTTTAACTGCTTAGGTATATAATTATCTTAAGCACATAATGTAAAGAAGAAAATAAATCTGGGTGTTTGTTGATTTGTCTGGTTTTTTTTAATACATCAATATATGGTAGGAGAGTTTCCGTGAAGTAAGAAGCCAAGAATTTTCCTAAAAAGTTACCTGAAATGGAAAGCACGTGCATTGTTACAGTGATGATATCAAAATATATGGATGTGAGAAGACAACTCACATTCTCTTCAACTCTTTAAAACTCAAGATGTCCCCAGTAAAAACAAGGTAATTCTTAATCAACTACAACTCAGCCCTGATCTTTACGGCACTGTCAAGACAACTTCTGCAGTTTAAAATATATTTTTCCTCACATCTTTTTCTAATAGTCTGATTCAATCCACCATGTTGAACGCCTGATGATGCAACCTCTTCTCAAAATGCTTGAAATTATTCACGTGAATAGTCCCACTAAAAACCATGGAAACGTTTTCAATGTGATTAAAGAGTAGCAAAATATATTGCCTGTGATCATTCCTCCCAATTCAATTGTTATTACAGATGTTCTTTGAAGCACCTCAATGACAGATAAATACAGAATCAGCTATTTTGGCAGAAACCTGATAGTCTGTGCATTTTGCAAATATAATTATAAACACATCAACAGAAACCCCACATTCCAAAGAACAAATGACAAACATCAAAACTGCCAATCCTATTAACACCTTTCAAATAAAAATACAAGATTTCCCTGTCCACCCCAGACAAAACTGAACAGTAGTGATTTAAGAGGTTCTCTCAAAACTTGATGTCTGCATCTGGTTTTTCACGACACAGCACCACTTCACCTGAGCACTGTTAGTCAGGATTAGCCTATGCACGCTGTGGATAAGTCTCACCCACACTGCCTTAAGTTTTGAAAGTTGTTCTCTGTTCTGGTATTTTATTTCATACTTCCACATTTACAGTACTTTCATAATATTAGAACAGTTTGATTCACATAGAATAAAGTCACTAAGGTCACCTACTGCATCTTCAGTTACAAGTACCAAATTGCCTCTTATCCTTTGATCCAATGTCTAGCTATCCAGATTAGGTGCAAAACCGTACACTGTTCAGAGCTACAAGGAAGAAATGAAGCGGCACTTCCAGTGCTTTGTCTAATCTACTGCTTTTTACAGGCAGTGGTGTAAAAATACAGAAGGCAGGACCAGCAACGGCCAAATGTTTCCAAGAATAAGAAATAGGGGAGAACATCCTGCACTCTTCCAAATTTTTCAAATCAGGGAACACCTAAAAATCCCACACCATACCTGGGGTTTATATGACACGTTACTGTCAAGGCCAAATTGTACTGACACCTAAATACGCATACAGCTCCAATCTATACTCTCTATCCAAGAGCTCATGACCCTTGGCTAAAGGCCAGCACACTGACTAACAACAGGATCAGGCTGGCAAAAATCAGCATCTCGTGTAGAAAACGCAAAGATCCAATATTAAATACTTAACAGATTTAATAGAAATTCATTGCCTTGCCCAGAGTTTTGCATTTGACATGTCTGGTTTGTAGAAAGACTTTCAAGATATTCAATGCAATTTATACAATGCAAAATAAAAATCTAAATAAACCATCAGCAACTTACTTGAAAGAGAGGAACTTCTTAAGAAAAATATAATGTATCTATGCAATCTGGTAAGAATTTTATTTGGTGAGATGTTTTTCAACATACTGTGTTTGTTTTTAAGATTTTGTTCTTTTGCTTTTTTTTCAGATGCATCAAGCAAAACATACTCCCAGGAAGTTCAGCCCTGCTGACTCCCACTGGATTTACACAGAAGCATTATGCATCCATAAAGTCCCCAAGGTGCTTTCTTCTGGATAGAAAGAATTAGCACATCATTTACAATTTTTTTCCCAAGTTATGCAATATACAAGAACTCCAAAGTGTAACTGAAGCATGCATATTCACAAACTAATTTTCATGTCTTCACATCACTTAACTGCATATTACAGTAAGTGCTGATATTACTTTAATGTTCATCAATACATTTATTTTCTAATGGCAAAAATTACAACTATTTTTCACAGTGACAGTTTGGAAAAGGTGTCACTCCAAAGCACAGGTTTTCTTTCCAAATTAAGTCTTTGGTCTCTTCTATGCTTAATTATTATCAATATATCATTGTTTCAAATATACTTCTTTAACACAATTTCTGTGTTCTTGCGTAATTAGAATACATTACTATACTGGACAGCAGGACAAGTTCTTAAACTCAGATGGAGTGGTAACAACACAACTTTGTACATAAATGATCCCTTCAAATAAGAGAATGCAATGCAAAATTAGGAAATAAGCCTGAAGGAGTGGCATAGTTGAAGATAACAGCCCACTCAATGTAATATCGTAAATACACTGCCTTAAAGAAGAAGCACATAACAAAAATTTGCATGGATAACAAACCTTACAAACCTTTGAATTAACAAAGTTTTAAGTTACTTTCTTATAGTTCTGCACTTCTGCCCAGTTATAACTGAATAGAAGTACAGACATTCTGAGTGTCCATTAAGCTTTTAAAGAGGAGTAAATAAAAGAACTTTGCACTACAAAAGTAATTTTATAAAAATGAACTACAAGGCAAAAATCATTTAGTTTGATGGATACCGTGAAAAGTGAGTATAGCTAAAATAGATGTAATAAGAAACCTAGATGAATGTGTTTAATAGGAGTGTTTTTAAAAATTAAAACCGTAACAAAATGTTAATGGGTATATGGAAGTGGTACTTACAGTAGTAAATCTTCTGGGAAAAAACCTGACACTCATGAAAAACAGATTGAACTGTTAGCCCATAACTTAATGAAATAAAATCAAGCAGGGAACTGAACTCCAGAACCCCAAGAAGTGAAAGTCCACACAAGGTCCAACCCTTACTTCAACTCAGGCCCAACAGCGGTCATCTTTATAAGCTTCATTTTTATTTTTTTTAGTAAAATTAGTCAGCTAAAAATTTGACAGATGTGCATTTCTGCCAGAAGGTCTCACAAGCCAGAGGAGCAAAGGATCATGGCATCTTTTTTTCTAAGGCTCTATGGCTCCTAGATAAGCTGAGAAAACTAAAGCAAGGGTGTTCATCAAGGGGTACAAAATTACTACAAGAAGACAGCTGTAGCCTGTCATAAAAGCTCTTCCAAAAGATAAGAAAAAAATGAAGAGAGCTGAAGATTGCTCACCCCTGTGAGCCTTCCTCTATCAAGAGTTAAGACAGATGGGAAATTCCACTTCCCACTGCCTTACCCTTACATAGGTAAGAAAGCAAAAAGGGGGAGAATATATTGAACCTCATGAAGATATGAGGGTCTAGAATTCCTTCTTTCCCAGAGAAAGTGTAGAAGGAGGTGCTGTGGGATGTGTTACGAAAGTATTAACTGGTTGTATCCACAGGTATGGTTTATTCCATAGAAGATTCAGAAAATGATGCAACTGCAATCCTACCTTGCTTCAGCATTCCCCTATATTAGCTGCTCTGTATCTCATCCGTTGATGCAAAAAGTAAATCCCAGGCTAATCACACCTGTCACAGCATCCTGAAGGCACCCAGAAACATCTGATTCTCTGAATCACCAGCCATGCTTATCTCCATTTGAATGCTTAAAAGCCCTACAGCCCACGGCTAGCTGCTAGGCCAAGCTTGAAGAAGGGACCTCCAACTTATAAATAAACTAATTTCGTTAGCAGTCGATGTTTGTATGCTTATTTGGGCTTGTAGATATATTTTCATTGCATTATTAGACAGAGTAAGCAGAACCGGAACTTCAACTGATAACTTGCAAGCAGCTGACTTGCTCAACCTTATAGCATTTAATTCAAACTACAGATTTTTGTGGGTAAATGGGAATTGGTTAAGAGCAATATTAACATTGTAATTCACGCTAATGATACCAAAAGGACAACTCTCTGCATACATTTTATAAACAGAAAAAAAAAAGGAAAATCCTTGCCTCCCAGGCCTCCCAGCCATAGCTAATGCAAGAATAAATGTACTAAATACCACAACACATCCAATCTTTAGTACAGCATTGCCTCAAATAATTGGCAAGCAACTGCAAAAATTCTCATTTAGACTTTTGAACTCTCCTGTGTGAAATGTAGAGGCACTGCTCTTTATGTCTGCACAGCAGTTGGGAAAGAACCCTAGAACTACGAATTAAGTTGCATTTATATGCTAGTGTGTGTCTGCACACAAGCACGTTTATTTATATACACATTATCTATCCTTCAGGAGTTATGCCCATTGTTATCATCCTCATTGTGGCTACATAAGATCTTGGCCTCTGCCCTGTCTCTCAAAACTCAGTTGCCCCAACATTAGAGCAGCTCCCAGACAGGAAAACTTGTTTAAAACATGCAATGAAGCTATATCTCAGACACTTAGGAAAAAAAAAAAAAGGTAATATAATACACAATTATCCCCAAAAGCAGGTCAGTATTTGGAGAAAATAAGAACAGTCAGACAAAGCCAAATAGCCATACTAATTCCAGCTTTCTCACAAGTTGACAGGTGATCTAGAACTGGTAATGACATTTTCATTATTCTTAAAAGCTCCCACAGGGTTAAAAATAATGTCCACTTTGGAAAATAATTACTTCTTATTGTTGCCTGTTGGTAGTGGTAATTTTGTGTGTCCATGTTTTCATATGGAATAAAGATCTAAAGAGCTCAATGTGACAATCATTAGTAGCAAAACCTAAAGAAAAAATATCACCTGCATTAAAAAAGAAGGGAGTTTTCTTTACTCTGCCAAAAATAACTTAAATCAACATAGCTTTGAAAATTGACAGTGACATGCACTCATACTGCGCAAGACTAATTTTTAATGTAGTTGCCAGAGAAATGCAGTTCTGTTAGAGATCATTACCGCGTGCCTCGTATGCCTCATTCACTAGCCCAGTCAGATGCAATTACAAGAAAGCCATCCAAATGCAAAATAACTCTTTAAAAAGGTGGTCATGTACAGAGAATTCAAATATTGATACATGGCACCTGGACTACCTCATTTCTCAGTTATTTCTTTTTATTTTATTTTAAAGCACTGTTCATCTGCATGAAGTACACAATAGTAATCAAAAATAACATCCAGTTTAAGAATAGAATGTGACCCTCAGGTCGCTGAGTTAAAAGACAAAAGAAATAGAAAAACTTCCTTTGACAAGACTGCCCCATAGACTGTCACGTGGCTTCCTTCCTCTGCCTTCTAGTTCCAAGTCCCAAGCAAGGTTCCAACTCCCTTTTCCTCTAAAAGTCCTATCAAACTGCCTCCAAACTCTAACAGTCCTTCCTGAAATCCTTCATCTTTTTCTTTTATATTTCTGCTGTGGAACAGTCATAACACTGCAATTTTTCTTTATTAAAGGAATCTCCTTGAGCCCAATGCCATGACAGGTTTCTAATACAGACTTATGATTTTGCACTAATTGGGCAGCGCCAGAAGAAGGTGGTGAGGCAGTTACATTAAATTATGTTAACATAATGCAGCCCACAACCCCACATCGTATTTTTCATCTACAGATTCAAATTTTGTTTTCTTCATAGGCTACATTTAGAGAGATTTCATTGCATTTCCTGAACTTCAGATAAACTGTTGGATAGATGGGGAGTGGGGAAAACAGATGACAAAAACCTAGAATCTGGATTATTCTCAAAGCAGGTGTAAAGGTTCTTCCAAGCGCACACTGCTGAACTACTAAGTATCAGAAGTTCCACTTACTGTACCTTCTCCATTGACACAATCTGACACGATCATTGTCTTACCTAAATAGCCCTGAATCAGCTGAGTTTGGCTAAAATTCACAGCTTGGGAAGAACAGGAAAAATACCCTAGCAGAAGAAGTCAGTGCAAAAAGTAACAACCCTGTGCTGTGAGTCCCTATTCCTTCTTGATTCGGGTCAGTGCAACTGTATAGAATGAAATCCACAATACTATGTAACAATTTGTCCCGGATCCAAGCCTGTATAAGCATATAGCAGTCTCTGTAAATAAAACAGACTGCAATGAAAAATGATCAGCGTATACAAGATTGGTTATAAAATTTATTAAGCTCTCCAAAGAGTTTGCAAGGTGGTAGTACAGCTTGGGATCCTCTGGTATCTCTGCATCCTCACAAGATACTAAGTTTTGTGAGAACATAATTCTTCATATGTTGCCCCATTTGTTCAAACTGATTATGAAAAATAGAAAATAAGTTACTGGCATGATACATACATATTAAGACAACTGAAAATCCACTTTTTTGCTCTATTGCAAAAGGGTATTTTTATGGCACTTAAGGACTATGTAACCACTGACGTACTGATTCTGAGTGATCATTAATTATGCAAAATTAATAATTCATATTATTCAAAATTAAAGTTAATAAGATATGGCAGGTAGCTTCTTTAAAGGTAGAATGGTTGACATTAGCTGCAGTTTGTGTTCCTAAAGAAATTTATAGAATTTATTAAACGCAGAATTAAATAATTACATTTTATTCTTAGTAGAACCAACATTCCCCAATTATTCAGGCTTAATTTTCTCCTTTTATCCACCCTCTTCTTTCCTCCTGCCTACTTCCTTGTGACATTTTTCCATCAGGAACTACTTCAGACATTTTGTCTAGGTTGCTCAATCAGTACTGACCACTTTTCATGGTCTTTTTTAGGCTTCACACCCTCTCGTCATTTACAGTTCAGACCTAAAGAGGGCAATTCCAAATCACTTTTAAAATAAAGCCTAAGAAATTCTTCATTTCACAAGCCAGATGAGAATAGTATTGGTTGAAAATCATTATTATTTGAGAGCTGGCCTGTGGAGTTGTGCAATAAAAAGACAGTTTCAAATCATCTGGCATTTTATAAGGCAAAGGATAGCATAAGCTTAACATTCAGTAAGTCAAAGAAGTCAAATGCTGAGTGAAAATAAAAATTCACGTCTTGAACCTAACAGTCAGATGATGATTAGGTCACGCTGATGGGGAACATAATGGAACATGTTCTTCCAACCTGTGTTCTTCAGATAACTAAAAGTAGTTCGGTTTCCAGCTCATCAGACCAAAACCTTTTATAAGGGCAATTTTAAGGTTTTTTTTAAAGAGAAATAAAGTAACATAGTTACAGGGGAAAAAACACCCACAAACTTTTTTTATTAAACATTTAGCATTTATTTAACATCCTAGGCATTTTAATATTTAGCACTAGGCATCCCATAAGTTTTCTTGTCTCTAGGTTTTACTGACAAACAACAACACACAGGAGCAAAGCCTTTTTGGAACAGACTGAATCCTGTTATTTTTTAAGTAAATTATATGATCAAAGAAAATTATGTGGGTGGGGATTTGCAGTCTTTCATCACAAGGGACTTTAGGACTGTTCTACCAGGGGAGACATTATTTATGGAACAGGTATATGAGGCAGAGCTTAGATGCTATTCCAACAGTTTGTTGTAGCCATTTTCTTCTGCGTCCTACCTGATTTGATATTAATATGATTTTAGGAATGCAGCAGTTGCTTTATTGCATCAAATTCATATTTCAAGTAATACAAGAAGTCTGATATAACAATCACTAAGTGTTCCAGAAAGGCAGAGGAAAACTCCATACATAATCCTCCCCTACTCCTTATTCAATATTAATGGTTAATAGTTGAAGAACATTGACATCCTTAACAATTTTTGTCTCACTTCAATACTCCTTTTTTTAGTATTACATCCCAGAATATTCTCAGTCTCCAAATACGTGTTCAAATTATCTCCAGATTCTAGGGTAGTTTCACAATGAGGGTCTGAGTTTCAATTTCCTTTTTTTTTTCCTTTATGATTCTTTATCTTCTGGGAACATTTTTCATATCCACAGGTCATTTTATATAACATTTTAATCTCTATAGATTCTAAAAGACATGTGATAGTCCTACCAACAGGAGAACACTATAGTGTTTATCTTGTTACCTTTGAGACTTTTTGCTGCAGAAAACATCCCAAGTAAAATAACTTGTCTAAGGAACAACAGAAAGTCAAAGATAAGGCAAGTAAGGGAATCTTACTTTCTAAATGTCCATGCCATGCAACATTGTCCAACATGTAAGTGCATGGTGATAAAGTGTTTGGTGCCTCTTGTCCCAAAGTATTTCATTTTTTAAATGTATTTCACCCTCCTGAGCTGTAACCAGACCACAGAAAAGCCCCAGAAGAGTTTTCAATCATGCTAATAATACACCTAGGATGAAATAAGGATAAAATTTAATCAAAATACTACACAGAGATATTTATACTCCATTTAATCAGAAGAGTGCTGACACACTGGGCAGATTAAATTAGGTTCATCAACATTTGTATTACTTCCATCATATTCCAAAATTTAAGTTTTCATCAGGAATTGGTAGCCAAATAGAAGTGTATTAAACTCAAGAAAATACTCAGAATACATTTATTGCAGTATTTCAGTCTCACTGCCAGCTCAGAACTTGAACAGTGCAGTTCGTGTTTCAACAACAAAGTTCCTTACCAAACATTTGAAGAATCTATATTCGTAGCTATATCGTTTGCTTGTTCATTCAGCCAGAGATCCAAGCTAACAGCACCTTATCTGTTCATCCATCGCAGACCACCCATATTGTGAACAAGTCTTCCAAATATCTCAAAAGAATTTCCCTGCTGTACCTCGTGTTCACTGCCTATTATTGTACCATTCTCAACTGCCAAGGAGACTCTATCTGCATCTTTTTTATACCTTCCTATCAGGTAGTTGAAAAGAACAATATCCACTCTAGTCACTTACAAAGTAAAAAAAGGTACCGGTATTTAGATATGAAGTGCCTGTCTTGGCTCTTTTCAGTATACAAAAAATATGTTAAATCAGAGAAAAACATCATATACACTGGCAAAGATCCAATAATAAAAAAAAGGAAAAATCCTTGGTAGGAACTATACATATCTCCATAGTAGGGTGACCAGGATCTTTGAAAGGCACATTAGAACGCTTAATGTTTACATTACTATGGATCAGACTAAAACATTGGGGGGGGGTGGGAAGTATGTTAACAGAATTGGAAAGAAACACCAATTATTACAGTTAAACCTGGGAAAATTTAGACTTTTTTTGTCAGTATAATCTTCCTAAATATACTTGGATAGAATTCAACCAATATTGGTTCTACTTTCTTTCTTCATTACATTGATTCTTAAATAATACTTTTTTTCTGTCATCCAAATGACTGGATGGAATCCGACAGTAAGATGTTCTTAATTTATGCATTTTTCTTCTACTGCTTAGAAATTGATTCCTGCTTTTCAGTAGCAGACCAACAATACTGTCAATTATACTAAGCTTTAGTAAAGACTAGACATATGGTGGTACACAAATCTTTCCAACCTACTTGCAATACTTGAGTAATTAGCTTTTCATGCTTCAGCAGCTTTGCCAACAGTTTGTCAACATTCTTGTAATCATTACTCTCTTGATTTATTTTGCAGAAACTGGTTATTTTATGATCTAAGATTTACTTTTGCTCGTCTACCTTTTGCAATACACACACACTACGTAATACAGCAGACCCTGAATACCTGCATGGTCTGTTCAGGAGTCACAAGTAGGCATCCTTTGTGACCACCGGAGAGGTCTCATTTGATAGGTGATCTGTGAGTTTGCACACGCACAGGACCAGTACAACAGCAGCAACTTGCACTCAAAAATGTTGGTACCGTTGTAGTGACCACCTTTTATATTCCACAATCCAAGTCTGAAGTCTGGGAAATCCAGGAAAAGGAAAAGGAAAAGGAAAAGGAAAAGGAAAAGGAAAAGGAAAAGGAAAAGGAAAAGGAAAAGGAAAAGGAAAAGGAAAAGGAAAAGGAAAAGGAAAAGGAAAAGGAAAAGGAAAAGGAAAAGGAAAAGGAAAAGGAAACCTTCCTTTCATCTTGAAGTATGTAACAGGCCTAACAGGATGACCTGAGTTAATTCTGCAGCCTGACTCTGTAAATGCACGTGGAGTCCTACGGGATGTAACAGTGGAAGGTAAAGGCAGTCCAAAGGGAATTATAAGGTCCTGTTCTCCTTTAGGTGAGCACCACTGTATTTTTCATTACAGAATCAGTAAATAAAATATATAAAATATATAACTGTATTAAAAAAGCACAGAGAGCAAGGAATAGATATGAGATCTAGTCTGTCTGCCAGATGAGTTGCCTTACCACTAGAGAACACCATCCAATTTTCCCAAAAACACTTGTACTCGTCAACTGGCTGGTGACCTGGCTCTAACAGGAAATGCATTACTTAACTCCCACTAGCTTTGTCTGTATACTGATGCACAGAACATCTTTGAAGACAAAACATCTGACTGAACAAAGACAGAAGCTAAGTCCTCACATCAGGAGCAAGAGACCTATTTCATAAAAAGCAGACACTGTCAGACACCTGCTCCAACACCTGCTGTTTGGAAGAATGGCTACAGGTGCCAACTGCATCCTAAAGAACAATACAGACACACAGATCAAGCAGTAGGCCAGGAATCTTGATGCCACATAGACCTGGACTGCAAGTCAGCACCTACATATGGAAAAGTTATTGAATTTCAGCATTTTTCATCACTGTGCCTTATCATATTCATTCAGGATTCTCTTTTCCACTCTCACATTTTTCCCCTGTATCCTTTCCTGTACTACAAAGAAGCCACCTTTCAAGGTAGTGGTGGGAAAGACCATTGGATTGTACCAGAGGATGGAGAATGATTACACTCCTCTATCTATCTTTAAGAGAAGTCACTATCAGTCACTATGTTTTAACCTAGTTTAAACCTAAACCAGTCTTATTCTTGGTAGTATTAAAGTGCTTAAGGTATTTGGTGAATACTTAGTATAAGTGTGTTCTAGTTACCTAAAGACTGGGGTTTTTTTTATCACAATATTGAACACAGTGGGGTAGTTTGAAGACTTAAATTATATTTGGCAGCATTTGGATGAAATGTATCCATATATTTGGATGAAATATATGCAGTACTTCAGCATGAAAAAATAGAATTATTTTGTTTTCTACTCTTCTGTAATTTTCTATCTCTTAAATATTTCATCACGTATGTAATAATGATTTTCTCTGTGTAACATTTCTAAACACAAACAGATCCCTCAATAACTGCACAAAGCCAAACAATTAATATTTCAGAATTCAGAATATTTCATACTAGAAAACTTTTTCACAGTAAGGCCAATGACTGTGATATGCAAATGCCATGCAAAAATCATTTCTAATGCTTTGAAACAGTAAATGAAATGTTTTACTCAGGTGGCATTTGCTTGAGATACTTACAGATACCACAATATGATTTGATGCCTTTAATGCTTCATTTGTGCCTTTGAGTTAGAATGGATAAGAAAAACCACAGCCTATAATCTCTCATCTGCACAGATATGGCACAATTCTTACACATCCATTCCATAATACACAGCAGCTTCCATGGGGTTGGTGAAGACAGGATGAAAAACGGGAGTTAAAATGAACAATACATCAGTCCCCTAGCATAAGTATGGTAGTGATGTTTTGAGTCAAGGTGAAGTCAGGAGGTGAGGAAAGGGAAATACAGACACTAGGTCTTTAGTAAAACATTTAGCTTGTTTGCTGCAAAGTTTCAATCCTTCCACTTGCACATTTAAGCAAGTTACACTATCTACAAGATGTGACAAACTGCAAGTGCAGAACAGCAAGATGCATCCAACCTACCTTATATAACACTGAGAGGCTGTTAGAAACCTTTTCCTTCCAACAGCAAGTATCCTATTGTATTTAAAGAATTCACGGAAAAGAAGTGACACAAGGAAATTCTTGTAGAAACTTACGGAAAAATTATATTACTTACAACACCTGAAAATAAAAACCTACACAGATCACACTTTAATATAAAGGGCACAAAATTATAGATTAGATGGTAGGCAGATGGTCACATGGACTATGAGCCCTGATAAACTGACCATAACTCCAAAATATGCATATACTTCTTGAATCAAATTGTATTTCAGAGTAACTGTACCTCCTGATTATAACCCTTACTTCAAAGGCACAATTTGGCAACTTCACACATAACCATTAAGTGTAACACATCATAGCAAAACATTAAATATAATACATCATAGCAAAATAATAGTATTAAAATACAATTATGTTATTCCAAAGTATGAAGCATGTATTGCAAGGCAATGGGATTTTAATAAAAGCAGATTCAAATCATACATTTCAAAATGACAGCCTTTTCATTAAAGCCATTAAAAATCAAGACTAAAATATAAACATATTTTAAAAACTGAACAGGAAAGCTAAGGACACATCTGTCAGTGAAAACTAAGTGTTGTTCAAAATATCTTCCAAGTAAACTGTAATTACCTTCTGCACTAAAACCACATTGTAAGATGGCAGAAAGGGAATTTCCATGTTTGTGAACTGGGCTGTGCACAGGTTGCTTGAGTCCTCCCATTCATCCTGTCCCTACTTCTCAGAAGAGAACAACTGCTCTTCAACTCTGCATGTGCCTGCCTATCATCATCTTCTGCTGCAGGCACCACAATAAATCGAAGTCCCTCCTTTTCTAGGAGTTCCCAAAATTTTGAACAAAATTGTTCTTACTTGCTCATTTATTTGGTGAAGAGTCAACAGTGAGACAAGCCACACAACATTTGTCTCTCATGACTGAATGGCAGGCCCCTTTTACTGACTCCATTTTCATTCCAATAAGTACACAATATTTAACAGGTCAGATTTCACTTTTTTTGCCTAGATAACACTGTCCTAGCATACTAAGGAAGGCTCATATGCTGATACACAAGTTCCTCCAACTATTTTACATTGTGTGGTGCCTAAAGGGAATTTAGGTAGTCAAATGATCGGGTTTGATACTGCAAAATGGCAAAATGGCACCTTGACGGTGGACTGAAAGCTCTCAGTTGCTGGTCAAAGCAATCAGCATTCCAAATTGCACCTAAAACATAAACAGAACTGAAAATGTATGATATTTTAAGCATACCTGCTTTGGACTAGTTACCTGGCTGCTAGATCTTGACTGAGTAACATAGCCTCAACGCACTTTATAACAAGACAAGCACAAAATCAAAGGCCTTGGATTTCAGCCTTTTAAATGCTCTTGTTTTTTTTCTCCACACCTCCACAACCTATATAATACTGGCAAGTAATTGTCACTCTTCAGAATATTCTAATGTAACTATTACTTAATATAAACTACCAGCAATTCTCTGAGTACTTGACACTAACAGGAATAGCTCAAGAAATAGGTTAAACTTTAACTAATACATATCTTGTTTTAATTTAGTTTGCTTAATATATAAAATATCTCTACTATTCCTTGAATACAGTGCTTAATAGATACGTTATACTCAAGCAGATAGCCCATATACAGATTACTACATAACTGTATAAATAAACATTTATGCATTTACACATTTACTTAAAAATAACATTTGACTAAAACACCACAACTTTTAAGACAATATATTGAACACTGAATCCACTGCCAGGAAGACTCCCTGTGTATGCATCATGTTACAAATGAACATGCCTAGCTTAGGCCAGAGCTGCCACATATCAGAACTAGAGCCAAGGTATCTTTCATATAGGAGTACCACTGAGATCACCTGCAGAGAAATACACTTTATCTGCACTTTCACAACATGCCTGCACTAATCACTACTCAAATATAGCAAAGAAGGAAGGAGTTACCTGCACTCTGTTGACTTGTTGACTTTGTCAAATGCAGCTTAACTTCCATGTAGTTCAGCTATAACGTTCGATACTTTATTGACTGTAATTGCTGTCATTCCATGCTCCCAAAAAGGCAGTTTATGTAACATCACAGGTAGCAGAATGTTCTCCATGACAAAGTCTAGCCATTTCAATCTAAATTATTATGAGAGTTTTAAAGCCTGAATATTTTTTATGTTATGAATATAGATGCCTTTGCAGATACCCCAGACAAACAATCTTGCTTTTTTAATATGGAGTTGAGTGTCTTGTATTTTAGAAAGAGCTTGTAAGAGTACCTTAGACACAGAAAAAAAATATATGGGACATCCCAGAGGGAAAATCACATATACTTGCTCCTTAAATGCCTAGACAGATCTACAGCATGCAGTAGAGGTAACTTCTGTCCATAATAGACCTGTGTCATTATTCACAAGCCTTTAAGAAGATTTCTAGGTTCATGTTCCTGAAATTTTTACTTCACCACCAAACTACAGCCATTCATCTCTTTAAAGATCTTTCCTCCCCTATAAGCCTCACAACCTCAAACCTGCAAGTCATTTCTCACCGTTTCCTGAGTCGAGTTCTGTACCAGGGGAATGTGGCTATTAGCAGATCGCAAATGTCACTTTATGAGAATTTACTGATGTTTCAAACAATTTCTTTTGTTAGAGGCTGCAGAAACTTAAAATTTCTTTTCCTGAATCTTTCTATGAGACAAGGGTATTAGTAAGGTACCATTTTTTAGGATCTAAATAAAGACTTGTGCACCCTTAAAGCTCATTCATTTTACCCTAAACTAGTAAACTAGTTGGTCTAATACATGATCTCATCCCCTCCTATAACCCTTATATTGCTTATCCTCAAGTACTGATGTACTACAGTATCAGAGACTAACTTGGACCAAACTGTTTCAGTTTTGGATATAGGGGGGTTCTACACTATGAACAACATTCATTTAAATGGATGTGGAACAATGAACTGAATTGTAATTCAAGTTTCCAGAATTTCAGGTATTAGTGATACAGACTTATCAAACTCCTCAATTACTTCTAAGACCTAAGGCTGAAGAGTCTGGACGATACCTTAAAACCAGATCTCTCTATGATCTGCTAAGGAAAAATTACATTAGGAATCTGAGTTGTTAGAGTGGAAGATTAAATATTTTTATCAGCTATATTTGTTTATGTTGCATTTTCACTTAAAACTGAACAGTAAAATTTTATATTTCTATTAAGCACTGACCAACCTTTATTTTATTTAGACTGTTACATAACAAAGGATCCACCCTTGGCTGACAGGCTTCAGTGCAAAACACATGAGAAAGAGGAAAGGAAAGAGGAAGAGAAAAAGAGAGGCGGAGAGCAAGGAAGAGAGAGAGAGAGAGAGAGAAGTGGGGGCGAGTGACAGTGAGAGAAAGGCAAAGAGAAGGCAAGAGAAGGGACCTCTGCCCTTGTAAACAGGGCTAGGAATGCCCCTGATCTTGGAGAAAGTACTTATCTCCAAGTATATGGTCAATTTTTACCTTTGAGGGGCTTAGTAACACAGATGACCAAAATTGTCTCAGCCAGGAGAACAACAGATGTTCCAAACTGGAAGATTTATGAGGAAATTGAATTCAGAGTTGTGTAACTTACTTTCTCCTCCTCGTTCCCTGTTGAGATCAACATTTAAAGAAGTTCTTAAACTTGCATAATAGTACCTTGACAAAACCTTGACAAAAGTGCCCTGCATCTGACAGAGTCCATCAGAATAGAAAGCTTGAAACTAGGCCCCTAGTTATAGGGATTTGACAAATGTTGACAAATTCACTACCTAATCTGCAGGGAAGTCAGTGTAACATCCTAGTTCTTCTGTGTTTCACTGTGTCTGGTTTTCAAGGAATGAAATATCTAGCCTAGTGAACATTCCAGGCCTCAGAAGTAAGATTTAGGGTTTCCCATACCTCATCTTTGAAAATATAATGTATGATTTATATACCAAATAATTTTCAAGTAAATTTCAGATAAGAGAAGAAGGGAAAAGAGCCCCATGGGGGAAAAAAAAAAAAANCAGAGTCCATCAGAATAGAAAGCTTGAAACTAGGCCCCTAGTTATAGGGATTTGACAGCAACATAAAAAAGATGTAAGCAGCATTAGCTTTTCATGCATTAGTGTAAGAAAATAAGTTGCAAGGCCAAAATCTAATAGCTTTTTAGAAATTACAACATAAGTCAAAGCATGAAGGGTAATATCCTCTTGAGTTTGACTTCCAATGTGAGCATAACAGACACATAGACTTCACCTGTTATCTCCATGCCAAACACCAAAACACCATAGTGGAGCAGTGCCTGGAGGACTCCAAGACCACTACTGTTGCATTTAAGCCTGATCTTTCTTCTCTGTAAAAGAAAATTATACCTTTTTCAAAATTCTAAGCCTAACTAAATTTGTCTGTAAGCTAAGGCTTCCCCCATTCATGAAAAGAGACCACATCAGGTGGTCAGATCCAGAAACTCAGCAGGCTTCCAAAATCTTGAAACATCATCCAAGCTTTCGGGAGTGCAAATAGTAAATCAAGTGTCCACAACTCCTCACTATGCCCATTTGGACTTAAATAGTTTTTAAAAATAGAGCTGCGGCTCTTTCACCTAATTAAAAAGGATTAAATTCTAATGAAAGGCTTTAAAAAAGCAAGTATCTGGAGTTCATTTGACCTTAATGACATTCTTTTAAAATGTCCACAGAGTCCTCTGCTCATCAAATAACTTTATACATGTTCCATATGCTGCAGAGTTTAGGGAAAGGCTCCAGAAACACTGCCTCTCCCAATTTTCAACCCTTTTATCAAACCTCTACAAGCCAAACATTAAAGCATGCTGAAAAGTCATTTGAATTGTGCTAGCCCACTTGCCACCTGTACCAAAAGAACCCTCCACAGTACACAAAACCTCAACATTGACCTCCGGGTCATGCATAATTGCAATTCATATACTCCAAAGGGTAAGAGGACTTCCCAACAACAGTTGTTTGTCATGTCTGATGCTGTTGAGGCCAAGAATCTTCAGCTGGCTCAGTTTTAGATCACAATGTACAAGAAAATCTCAAAGGAAAACAGCTACATTATAATTTGTTCATCGAAGTTCAGTAACAAGATTGCCAAGTTCCTTTCAAATAAAACTACCAAATCTAGTGAGGTAGTAAGCATGAACCACACCTATTCTCAGAAGGTAATGGAGATCTCACACAGCTGCTCCACAAGATTTGGGCTTTGTCATGCTACACAAATGCAACACAACATTTCCATTTTACAACATAAAATCAGGTTTCCAAAAATTCTGAACATATCCTGTGCCCTTGAAGATTAAAGAACTGAAGCAACTGAAGAAACTTTCCTATTTTTCCTCAGAAAGCTTCATGGTGTGTGACCCTAACCTACCCCTTGTTAAAAATCAGAGTGCTTACAAAGAACCTATCAGATTTTAAATACTCTCCCTACCCTAAAAAAAACTATGAAGGAAAGATTCTAGTGGGAAAGAAGGGAAAAAGAAAAACATGGAAATAGCCATAAAAAGTTATCTACTGGTAATGTGTGTTCTAGTAGATGTGGTTTATATTCCAGTTATTGCAAATTTGGATGCCTTATGGCTTGTCTTGTATTTATAATGCAGGAAATTTCAATTTTAAGACATCATTGCTTGACATTAAGTACTATCTTTGCCTTATAAATACAGAAGCCAAATTCCAGACATGATTATGATTTCTTGGGCTAATTTATTTTTCAGAAAGATAGAAATTAAATTAGTTGGAAAAAACTAAACAGTAAACTTCACACAGCAACAATGGAAAATCTTCTCTTTCTGCCATTAGGAGTTCCTAGGCATGTTGTTCTCACTACATCAAAGCTGCCATGCTCTCATCCTCTCTTTCCTCACGCTGTACCTCTACAATGTATAGTATATTTTACAGACCTCAATTTCCTGATGTGCATGCAGAATTTTCTACACTGTCTAGACAGATGAAATTAAATTATTATAGGATGAAGACTTTAATTTTGACACTGTTCCACTACGAGAAGAACAAGTGTTTCCTGCTCTTATCTCCCCCTGGGTTTACAAAAGTCACAATCATACTTACTTCTTGAATGCATTTCAAAATGAGAACTACAAATATGCTTCCTTGTCCTTTCATAATAGCAACCTCTAATGTCCCTAAACCGTAACCACAGTTGCAAGTAATATTTTCCTGATGCAATTTCTTCAGAGAAAGGCTGAGCTATAAAGCAAATTAAAACCATGTCTCTCTAACTCTCAATGAATATAGCTGTGTAATAAAGTGGCTACAGAAGACATCAGGAGTTGGTTTCTATTACCAGTTTTGCCACTGAAAACTTTAGTTCTATGTCTTTGTATGTTGTATAAACTTTGTATGTGTGCAGAACTTGCAGCCAGTTAGAGACAAAATATGCCCAACCTGTAGTACTCAAAAATGACTTTCTAAGATTTCAGTTACTGTCAAGTCCACCAAGTGGTCCGTGAATTATGAATTTTGTCACTCTTCCACATCTAATAAGGCTTCAGAAATACATTGCTGAAACAAAACAAATAGCTTCAGTACACAGTACTGATCCACATTTGCCCAAAAGGATTTAAATACATGCCTTTCATCTCTTAAGAACTGGTTCAAATTCCCCATAACTTGAGGAGAGGGAGGAAGTAGGTATTTTTACATTTCTTACTCAATCTGTTCTCCTGTGAATTCTTGAGTACTAATTTGGTCCAGAGAACAAAAGGAAGCATGATTTTCCAGCCATGGACACAAGTCGTCTAGTCTTTCAACATGAGAAGTATACTGTAACTTCACCAATGTTTTTCCTCATTGCTACTCTTTCTCTGCCCTTCTATCTAAACAGCATTGGTCTCAATTCATCATGGCTAGGCTTCGCGAACAAAGATTAGGGAAGGACTCTACCCACGCTTGCTACAAGCGCGTTGATGGCTAAGAAGGCCAATGCGAGACAGACAAGTCCAGTTGCAAAGGGCACAGCAGAAAGTCTCCTTGGGTGGTACTGGCAAGACTCAGTTCTTTCTGCGTAGTCTTTTCTCCTCAGAAATGATTCTGTGAGTGATCTCAAAAGAAGCAGCAGCATTATAGATGGTGTGTCTCCATGTCTCCCGATTGGAGGCCAGAGTAGACCAATGATGGTGGTCGATATGGCCGAGGCTGAGATGTTGTTTCAGGGAGTCCTTGTATCTCCTCTTTGGGGCTCCTCTATTGCAGCAGCCAGTGGCGAGTTCGCCATAGAGCACAATCTTGGGGAGGTGGTGGTCCTCCATCCTGGAGACGTGGCCTGCCCAACACAGCTGTGTTCTCAGCAGCACGGCCTCAATACTCGTGACTGCTGCCTGTTCAAGAACAGACACATTGGTCACTTTGTCAGCCCAGTGAATGTTTAGGATTGTACGGAGGCAACGCTGATGGAAGCGTTCTAAGAGTCTCAAGTGGTGGCGGTAGATGACCCATGATTTGGACCCATACAAAAGAGTAGACAAAACAACGGCTCTGTAAACACTAATCTTTGTGCTTTTCTTCAGGTCTCAATTAATAATTACATAATCCGCTATTCAACTGTATTAGTTCTTTCCTCATGACCTGCCTTTTTTCTAACAGTATCAGGTTATCAGGCAAGAAAGTAAAGCACCTAAATTGGGGGCAGTTAATCTCTCTATTTAGATAAGAGCAAGTCTCCTTCAGAAGGCACATCAGAGTGCCTCAAACTGGTACTCTGAAGTTCCATACGAAACTATGTTAATGATCAATAGAAAGTCTCCCTAATCAAGCTACATCCATGACGTTAACTAGTATAGATACTTGCCCCAGTACTTCATGTCTCAGTAGCTTGGGTTTCTGTGGTAGTTTTTTGGTTTGGTTTGGTTTGGTTTTTTTTTGATTATGCTTTTGAAATGCTTTATTGAGTTGTTAGAGAAATATAACATTAAGAAATTTATAGCATAGGAGAGTAGCGTTCCTCTCAAACTTTCCTGTTTCTTCACAAATATGAAAATCCTTAAGTGAGATGGTGAGACTACTGTGTTACTCTACATATTTTAAAGCAGAAAAACACCAAAGTAATAAAGAAATGTGGATTTTGGAGTTAATATCTAAATGTCTGATGGAAGTCTGCTCAGACAAAATAAAAAGAAATGGAAAAGATCAGATCTTGGTATTTTTTTCACAAATCCTATTTAGCATTGAGAGACAGCAGAATAATTTTATTTGTTCATACTATATTTTGCTGCTATAGTTTAATTCTTCATATGTAATTATTACATATCATTTCAACTAAATAAAAAAATCCTCACTCAGAGGAAGCCAAATTGCAGTAATTTCATTACCACAGTGAAGTTTTATGGCCATTGAAGAAAAATTAAAGCGGTTAGTAACCCAGAGGATGTTGCTTTGAATAAAAGTATTTCTACACTTAAATGTATAATAAAATAATACATAATTGCACTTGAACTAAACAGTTGTGTAAACAGCAATTGCTTACCATTTGGAAGCGAGTCTACACACAAAATGGAACACAACAATGGTTTTCCCTTTTTGATAGGGAACAGTTAATCACAGATTACAGGACAAATAGGGATAACAGAGAGCATCCATTTATAACAGAGGTTGATTTTGGATCCAAGTTTGTTTTATCTGGCATATCAGCAATACTACAGGAAACCACACTCAGATTAGAATGCATAAGGTTGAAAGATTCACAATGTTATCAGATTTCCCATGTGGCATGCTGTTGCTCTGGGCAGCATTTTAAGACTGGTAACAAAATCCAGATGAAAATGTAGGGCATTATTTTTTAACCTCTATTTAAATTTATAACTTCCTCTTTGCGTTGTTCAAATATCAAGTTTGCAAGAGTTTGTTATCAAAGACAAAAAAAGTAGGCTGTGACCTGATTTAGAAGGCCACTAAACTTCTACATCCTTCATGCATTACTTGTCCTTCTAGAGTCTGACTCTGCAAACACCAAGCATTCCTCTAACAATAACTGCGTACTTATTACATATCCCATACTGAGCATTTGTAGAACAAGAACACTGGAAGTGTAGCAGTCTTAAATAAAGAACAGGATCTCTAACTATTTACACACTTCTTTCTGTGGCCACCTTCACCACTCTCTCCACACCACTAACGATTGCCTTAATACAAATGTCATATTTTAAAACCACATACTTGCTATGTTGTTATTTTTCTAGTCAACTGATACATGTGGAGCTAACAATTCATATTCACAAAGACTGCAATAACAAAATATATGTGAAGTATACACATCTGTGCATGATGGCATGCACTGCTCAAAAAACATCAGCCAGAAGGGTTTTCTGGAATATTGTGCTGGAATACTCATATCTGGGAAGGAAACCTGACCACAGACTCTCTCTGTTTGGGTCAGATGATTCAAGCAGATCAATTACAAATTTTAAGGAAAACAAATAATCCCTCATCACACATTTCAATTTATTGAATACAACAACAGACCACCAAGCACCTGACTTCAGAAATGTTGCTACTTTTCAAATGTGCATTCTGATAAGAGAGCCTTTTCCTTTGGGAAAAAAAAAAAAAAAAAAAAAAAAAAAAAAAAAAANAAAACCCTTTTTCTTTGGAAAAAAAAAAAAAAAAAAAAAAAACCAAAAAAAACCCACATAAAAACTGTCACTTCCAACAAAGATACAGGTCGGTGCAAAGTTAATGTTTTTCTCAGACAACAACATATTTTCAAGAGAAGCACTACTTCCATTTCCAGGCCTATTAAAATAATACAGTAAATAATTAAAATAATACAGCCTTTTTTATCAGGCTGAATCCTGAACCACAAAAAAAAATTTCAAGGTGTGTGCACCTTGTCCTTCCCTTTCAGGTCTTGTATCAAGTAAACTGTCAGATCCAAGGGTAAGTTCACCTGTGGGCAGAAGACATGAACTACTAGATTGAATAATGTTAATAGAATAATAAAATTAATTCAGTATTCCATTATACATCCACTATATCAAAAGCAGAATGCACTTATCTAAATAACATTGCACAAGCCTCATTTATGAATGTGGAAAGAACAGCTTAGCTCACCTTCTATGTACACATCTATTTTAGATAGACATAAGTAATTTCAATTTAATGGAAGTTATGCAGAAACATTCCATAGAGAATGAACACAAAAAGGCTTCTTACAAGGATGGGAAATATGATCTGTCTCTACTCAAGAATGTTCTTAAGAATACCATTTAAAAAAGCAAAGTACCTCAGAATAGCTACAACCTCATTTGTTTTTCCTTACAGTCTATATTGACACAGCTAGGTCATGTCTAAGGGCAATCTGTCTGCTTTAAACTACATGGTCTTCATCTCAGTCCTGTACCCACAGCCTAATATCAAAACCACAGATTCACTCAACATTGTTCCCAAATTCTGAAAGTCCTAGATAATTAATTCGGTTGGAATTTTAATGCAGTTCAGTAACATGCAGTAATTCTAAACATTATATAAGCTGAATCTTAGGTAGAGCAACATATATCGTGATGAAACCAAAGTCCTCCAACGTATAGCACAGCACACCAGGGACAAAAATTGATTTAAGATTTTAGTAAGAAAATATCCACTAACAACAATAACTAGAGTTAAAATAGGTTAAAATTTCAGGGTTTGTTTTAGAACAAAGCTGAAAAGATATTTAGGAGGAAAACAGCTTGTGTGTGCTTGCCAATTAAAAAAAAAAAATTAAAGCAAATACACTCACTTTCAGGCTAATTATATTTCCTAGTGGGAACTAAGGCTGACAAGTATCACATCTTAGAATCTCTTTAGGTCCAATAACACTAAATACACTCTTACACATTAAATCCACCTTAAATCTAAAATAAGATGTCAGATACAATTCACTTTGCTATTAAAAATTAATCTAACTTCTTTTAGAATAAGCCTCTAAAACCTTGGGCTTACTTATTAAGATACTTTATCCAAGAAAGGCTGAATCCTTTGACGAAGTTTCTTTGCACGGGTAAAAGTTACAAGAACTATTTGTACATAAAGAATTATATACCTATTTGGAATTACCCCTCATCAGGTTTTTCAAAAAACAGATACACTCATAAGTGCATACGTAGGAGTGATTAATGTTTATGAAACAGAACAGTGGGATTCCAGAAGTACCATCTGACGACACGTCAATATTTTGATCCTCACAGACTTAGAACAGCTGTTTCTTCATCCCAGCTGATACAGTGAAAACATCTTAACTTCAACACAAAAATTCCTAACAAAAGAGAGTACTATGGATCTATATATGTAATTTTAAAGAGCTTCCCCTTGCACACCATTTCCACAATTAGTTTATCTTAAAAGCTAGTTGGTTTTGTTTACTGCTAAGGTACCTTTATAGAGTGGAGGGAGCAGATATAAATATAGAAACAAAGCCTCATTTAAACAGGAAACAACACTAAATGCTTCTTAATAGCTCTCTGTAGCCACTCACTCCCTAGTTTTCAACTGTAGCCAATACCTCAGTTTTAACAATTCATTCTGACACCCCTGGGACCCTCTGGCCCCTCATGTTCTTCCAGACATTGTAGAAATAAACAGCTTACACACAAATATGTTAAGCAGAACATTAAGACAGAACAAAATGTTATGTTCTGCATTGTATGCTCCCTCTATAATGACTTGGAATTCAAGTCTTGCCACGAGGAAGCCAGTAAGAATTTCACTGTAACTTCAAACAAACCAAACTTTCACACATAAATGAGTACTTATCACACAATTTTTATCAGATAAAGAAAAATCAGGTAGTGAATGAAACAAAATTATTTTGTTGGAGTCTCTGCGGATTTGGTTTAACAGGGAATATGCAAGTTCAGTTTCACTTCTAGAAAATAATTGTACAGGAACTGTCATACCGTAGACAGATGCTACATTTTTAAACTAATTCCAGAAGTGATTTAAAGGTCTGCTGTGCAGAACACAATGGCTTTTTAACATGAAATATAATAATTACTTGAGTTTATGAAACAGACTGAGGAGATTAATTTCATCTCATTCTAGATTGTCCTAACAATGTTGACTCACTTTGAAACCAAATGTTATATTATAAAAATACTTAGCTCAATTAATGGATTAATTCATCAATGGATTTTCAGTTAATTGGAAGTATTTATTTTCATACCTTTCAGCCAAAATTCCTTCTAATTTCTGGAAACAACTCTATTCTATGGGACAAGAAGAGCATAAGAAGCCCTTCATGAACCATGTTTGAAGTGACACACCTGAGCAGTATAAAGGCTCCCACAGTCACATTCAACCCTAGGGGTACGTCAAGTAATTTTAGGCACACACTGCTCAGCCACTCAGCTTCTTTAGCACAAAACTGATAGCCCACGCAACAGTTACTGGGAAGAAAACTCTCTGCTGTCATAACAGCAACATCAGGCCTGCTCAGCCCGGAGAACAGAAGGTTGTGGGAAGACCCCATGGCAGCCTTACAATGTCTGAAGAAGGCCTCCAGGGAAGCCAGGGGGACTCTTCATCAGGCATTCTATTGATAGGACAAGGATTAATGGGTTGAAACTGAAAGAGGGGAAATTTAGGTTAAATATACAGAAGAAATTCTTTACTGTGAAAGTGGTAAGGCACTGGAACAGCTTGCCCAGAGAAGTGGTGGATGCCCCGTACCTGGCAGTGTTCAAGGTCAGTTTGGATGGGGCATCAAGGAACATGGTCCTCTGGGAGATGTCCCTGCCTATGGCAAAGGCATTGAAACTACATGATCTCTAAGGTCCCTTCCAATCCAAACCATTCTGTGATTCTATGAAATAAAGACTCATAATAGCAGAGGAAGAGAGGTAGCAGTTAAATATCATGTTAAAGTAGGAGTTGTTTTTACTTTGCAACAACTTATATCAAAGCCTTACTTTTCCTAACTTGTTCAAACTGCCTGTTCAGTGACATTTTCTGTGCTGTGCTTCTTTATGTTTCCAGGCATAAGTCTTTCCACAAAAATATTTACAAATAACATTAAGGAAAACTGAGACTGAGAATTTCTTGCATGAGAAATGTGCGAGCAGTTTGTTTCACAAATGCACAGAAATGAGTTGAACGATTAAAAGCTCGGTCTACATTCAAGTTACAACAGATTTCACCATTTTTGAAGCAGACTGCCTACAAATTGTCCCATCTTTGACAGAGATGGTGAGATCCACACAAAAAGTGATGGTCTATATATGATTGTCTGTAGAACTGGAATTCCTGATGACTCATAGCAGCTCACAATTAGATACAGCAGAACACCCACTAGTTACTGGATCTTTAATAACCGAGTCATAAGAAATTGATTGTACCCTGTTTAACTGAACGTTGCATTTTCTCATGTTAAGTGAAAGAGAGCGGTTCTGCAGACCACTGCTAGGATTACAACAAATTACTGAATAGATTCCAATATAACTAATGTTCATATCTACCAATTCAATTTAAGATTAATTCCATACCAGACCTTGTCAAAGCCTTTACGAATTTTTCGATAAATTGAGATCTTTCCTCTTTTTCTGTGATACTGTAGTTTAAGATACTCAGGTATACTCTCAGTCACTCTTCTGAAAACCCAGGTCTACTATAATAGCCCTTATAATATATCTAATACAAATTCTTTGACAGCTTGTCCATATAACAAAAAAACCTCGCTCTGGGTCTTGCCAATACAACATATTTATCCATGTCTTTACTAATTCTATGCTTTACTATGTCTACAACTATATTCATTTCTAAGAATATAGTGACAAGTTTACTGTGTGAGGTATTTTTAAATATTAGCATCATATCTGCAGGCTTCCACTTCCCCTCTAATGAGGCTGTTCATATAACCTGTTCAACAATCAGTTATATACTGATATTACTTCATCAGCACTTTCACACCGAGTTCTTTACAACCTTCCATAAGTCTCAGATCCAAACACCTATTTCTCCTAGAGCTACCGAGCTGATACCACTCATTAGCCTTAAATAATCTGTATCAAAGCTGGTTCCTCAAACATTTTCATGCTAACGACAAATCCTAGATCCAGAGTGGATAATTGATAAACCAGCATTTCTTTCCTCCCATATCTGCTGTTTAGATCAGAACCAAAGCACTTTAGCTGTTTGTGACATCTATAATGCTAAACACGATCAGAAATTACTGTGTACGTTTCATTGGTTTGCTCATCACCACAATTTTTCTCTTCAACTACTTTATTTCTGCCTCTGTGGCACTCCTATTTTAGTACTAAAGAGCCTGGAATATAGAGATGAGGTTTTATATCAGCAAAGGTAATTCTTGAAGCAAAAAGCTTCATTTTTTAGCAGTCATCTCACAGAATCGTTAACTATTTTTATTTTCATTCTTACAGACAGGCATAAATAGTCCGTCTCACCCAAACTTTTCCCTCATAAAGTACCTTATGTTCCTCAAGCGATGTTTTTTTAAGATGACCACTGACAAACTGTGCAAACTTGTGTACCTGCAAACTATGTGCTCATGAATTACTAAAATAAAAAAACCCCAAATTTTATAGATAATAGAAAACACAGAAACACTGCACAAAAACTATACGTGCACTTCTACACTCTGCCCAAAGTAATGTACTAAACCAAGCACTGATCTCTCTCTTACTAGTGGCACACATGCAATTTTATTATTTTGAGTGATATTATGGGACTTCCTCAAGGTGAAGGCAAAAAGCAGACCAGCAGAACAAGTAGTTACATAAGAACCTCTGAATCACAGAACATTTAAATACGTATTTTTGAACAGATATTGTAAATGGAAGCAAAGTACTGCACAAACAACCAAAGATGTGTTAGCATCACGAAGGACCAATACATTAGAGCACAGCTGTATCCATTGATTCCTTTATATATTATCATCTAAGAATGACAGCCCAAAATGAAATCATGAGACTAACAACCCTGAACAAAGATAAGGTCTATCTTTAATGAATATACAAATGATACAAGTCTAACAACTCGAGTTCCACGTTATCCTTCTGGGACAGTGCTTCATTTCCCCAAGAACTGACTCGAGCTCCCGATGAAGATAATGATGATTTGTTACTGTTGCTTTCCCCATCACTTTTATATGCCACAAAAGTTCTTTCACCAATTAAACTATGAGCTTCAAAGTCATTTTTAAATAACTCCTACTAATATGGCAAGCAGGTTCATTGCATTTTACTCTCTAGTTAACAAGCTATGAAGTTGATACAAGCATTTAACTATTAATTTTTCTGGCAAATGTCTGTCCTGTTCTCTATGTCAAAGCTGTGGCAGCGGTAAGAAGCTGAAGCTGCATGCATAATCAATGATTATAGGATATGCATGTAAAAGCTTCCCACCTACTCTGAATTTAGAAAATATTTGCCATATTTACTATGTAAGCATACCAAAAGTGACACTTGCACAGACCGTAAACCCACACAACACGCAACCTTAATATAATGGAACTAATTTAGAAGGTCATGCCCAGCTGAGGAAAGACACTGTGCTTAAGTGAATAATTCAGTGTGCATATTGTAAATACATTTTTCAATTAAAGGTGTGGGTTTTTTCCAATGGTAAAGAAAGCCTTTTTGTGTGAGGACTCAATCATCTTTAAAAAAGAATGATTAATAGAAGATATTCTCCAATTGTACCAAAAGCAAAAGTCAGCGAGAAGCATACTCTGTTTTATGTCATGCACTATATATGGGAATTCTTATATTCAAAACTGGGATTTTTCCACAACTGTCATAAAAGTTATTCAGCAACAAATGTATAGCAATAGTTCTGCATTCCCAGCACAGGACATACTCCAGGAAAGTTAATATATAATGTATTTCTTTGCAATAGAGATTAGCCAGACAATTCTGTGGAATGGGATTACAGGCTGTTGAGCAAGTAGCTTAAAGAGAGTAACAAATTGCCACATTCAGCATCTCCCATCAAAACCTGAAGGTAGACTGAGTGAAAATGGCACCAAAAACTCTCAGGGTTCATCTGAGGAGTTGGGATATAAACAGAAATACATGTCCCTGATATAACTGAATCCTAAATAAACTCTTACTACCACTGGAAGTGTGCAGAAAAACAGTGCTTTTCATTTCTTTTTCCTGCACCTCTAAGCTCCCGATTGCCAATCCCCAGCTTTGCTCCATTTTCCTGTGGCAGTGGGAAATCCACTACAGTACCTTTAGAGGCATTCATCATTCTGATTCTTTCTAATTGCCCTCAAAGAACACCCCCACTCACTGGGGTAGGTGAAGAATGACGAGATACAGTCATTTGCCATTAAAAAAAAAAAATTATATACCTATAAAAATAATTTTTAATACTATTTTGTTCACTTTTAGGTAATTTTCTTTTTTATTACATCTTAAATCCATGAATTATGAAAGTAGCAGATACACAAGTCAGTTGGGACAGAACAAGGCATTGTAATGGTATTTGGATAATCCACTCTGCAGGAATGTTCATTATTCTTCCTGAGGTTTCACAAGAGTTCCCTGGCATAATACTGCTACAGCTGCTTTACAGTCTAATGTTATTACAAGGTCTGATTCAAAGATAATGTCTGCTAGAGGAATCTGGCAGGGAGCAAGAGTCCTAAGAAGATCCTTGTGACGCTAAGGTGTAACTAATGGACACTGAACTGCTGCAAAAACTGTGGGTAGTAACAGCTATTTGTTTTGAGTGTTGCAAGGATCCTGAGGGATCTTTGTTATTTGTCAGTAGAAAAATCACTCAAATCCAAGTAATTTTTTCTGGAAATCTTATAATTTTTCTAATAAAAATAAATCATAAAAAAAGGGCTAATCTCAACCTTACCAATGGCACAGAAGTGGTCCAAAATCATTGCCATTTACTTCAGTAGCTCTTTTATCTACATTTTTGGATTGAAGAAAACATGGAAACTGCAGAAAATCAGGAACTAGGAATTGCCTATCAACAGTAGCTGATAAAAGAGAATAAATAACACCAGCAGGAGCCAGCTCATGAAATAGCTTCACTGGCAAACATAAAGAATTCACTTTCCCATTTCAAACACATCGATGGAATAAACATTAAGTTTAACAAACATAACATATCGGTCTGCATTTTACATATATAAGGAAGATTTGGTCTGTATTATTGTTACTGTAGCCCAAGTGTGTGACATAATGACCTCTCATACTCCAGACAGAACTCTTACTCAGGAGAAAAATATCCAGTAATTAAAGAGTTATGAAAAAAGTTGGGAAAGGAAAGGAGATAATCAGGCATGCACGTTGGTTCACATTTGCATATATTTGTGTCCTATCACCATTCCTGACCTATAAATATAAGGAGTCTGGGCTTCTAGAGGGGAAAAAAAAAAAAGAAAAAAAAAAAGAGAAGAAAAAGAAAGCAACCCTGCACCAGGAATTCATGCTGCCTCTTATTCCAAAATACTATAATCTCAAAAAACTGTCAGTCCAAGTAGCTGGATAAGAAATTAGAACATGTGTGGGCGGATTCCTTCCTCCAGCCTGAATTAATTAAAAATGATTGTTTGCTGTATTATTTTAAAGCGGATTTCTGGAACAGGTTAAAGAACCCCTGTTCTGACTTTAGTATTTCAAGACTAATAAGAATGACTCATGTAAAAACACTTGGAGGAAAAATTAATAATAAGGGGGTTAAACATAAAGTGCATCTTATCATCTTATGTTCTTAATTGTTGCTTGGAAAAATTCACACATTCTTGTACAAGGCCTGCCTCATTCAGTTTGGCTGTGGTTATTTCTAGTTAAAGCATGCACACAAAAAACTCACATATTCATGTCTCCAGTCAGTCTGGGCAATTCTACCTATATCTAATACCTTAGGTTGGCCCTTAATTACTGTGTTTTCCTTTCTCACATTCTAAACCTGAAACATACATTAATTCCCTCTGCTTTCATTTTCTCACCCAGTTATTAAACTATTAGAAAGTCATATGGACAACAGTTTTGAAGTAAAAAGTTACTTGTAATCACAACATACATTTGAGAGCAGCATCTCGCAAAATTTTGGAGCTCGTTAATCCCTATTAATCAGGCAGCACTAAATACTGCTAAAACAGTTGCTAGAACTGATCATGGTCTTGTACACATACATTTAAATAAATAATAATAAAAAAGAAACAGAAATCATAATTTCCAGATCACCAAAAATTTATCTGCCAAAACATTTTGTAGCATATGGAATGACTGTAAAAAGGGGACACACTGAATGTACTACACTGCAGTATACCTTCAGTGACCAAGGCTTGTTACCTGTCATAAAAACCTGAAACTTGATTAAAGAACTCCTTTTTAAAAATAAAAAAAATACACAGAATTTTACACATTCTAAGACGCCTACATCCACAAAGGATGTATTCTCCTCCATATCCTTGAATCCAGAGTCCTACACATGTTGATTTACACAGACCAAATGGATCAGATAATGGCTAAATTCTACCTTTGTTCTCAGAGAAGATAAAGTACTTTGGGACTCTTTCTCTCAAAGAGACATTGATTTTCAGTAATTGTATCTTAAGGATTTTTACATTGTTTTATTGTAACTTAAAGATTTTAACATTGCTTTCATATTCATTGGTATTGGACAACAGATTCATAATTTATTTAGGTTGAGAACAAGCTGATAAACAATCATCTGAACCTTGTTTTCTCAGGAAAGTAGAATGCAAATTTACCAACTAAATCTTTTACAAGTTCTCTTCTCCAAATAGTCAGCAGAATGTTTTGAATGTTTAAATGCCATTATCCATTATAGAAATGCTCTCCATTTCAAGATTACAGCTCGGTAGTCTTGGTAATTTTTGAAATTGACTTTACTTCAAAGAGGTCCCTATGAAGAAATAGGAAACTTGACTTTTGCTTTAGCAGATTTCATTAACAAACCATCTGGACAGAGAGTTCAATCTAAGTCTACACAACATTCTTGATTCTTAGTATCTGAAATATTATGTCCCATTAGCCTTCTCCTTTGACTTTTCAGAGTATACAATATGCACACATGTTTATATGTGGGAAGGAATCTTGTAACTCCTCATTTCCATGAGATAACAGGGAGAATACAGTTTTGAATTAAAATCCCTGGAACCTTGCTTAAAAAACCCACAAGTACAGACAGACATAAAAATATTGACCACCCTGCCATCATCCATTGCCTAACAGACTGACACTAGTCATAGAGTGTTAACACTAGGCTGATTTCACTCATCATTTCTGAGTGAGAAATTTCACTATGACATTATAAGCATCCTATATACATCACCTCTTGGAGTCAACTTACACTTCCTTCCACGCATGCTAAAAGCACCTGTACTCCATGAATTATCTCCACTGATGTCAGCAGCTGGCACCACAGATCAAGTTACTGGGCAGTGTATGTTCCTTAACCCTGTTCCTACTATTCACACCTTTCACAGACAAATAGCTTTCGTTCTGACTCATGACAGACACTTAGACCTTTCAATAAAACCATGAGTTCAAGATCAAAAGCAAGTCGTTCATTACTTTCTAAACTACTATTTTGATTTTCTCATACTCCACAGGGAAGAGGATGAACCAAGGTTCAAGATTCAAAGGAACATTACACAGCACTTCAGTAAGACTTCAAGTTATGCATACCATTAAGAAACACTGTTACAGAATGCACATGCCTTTCTGGTTCTGATTCTTCTATTTTCTGAGAAATTGTGCTTGTTTCAGCTGGGGTAGAGTTAATTTTCTTCACAGGGACTGGTATAGGACTGTGTTTTAGATTTGTGCTGAACACAGCAATGACCATATAGAGATGTTTTTGTTACTGCTGAGCAGTGCTTACACAGAGGGAAGACCTTTTCCGCTTTTCATACTGCTGTGGTGGTGAGGAGACTGGGGGTGCATGGGAGGCTGGGAGAAGACACAGCCAGGACAGGTGACTCAAACTGACCAAAGGGATATTTCATACCATATGAAATGCTCAGTGTATAAAGTGAGGGGAAGAAGGAGGAAGGGCGGGAATTTGGAGTGATGGGAATTCGTCTTCTCAAGTAATAGTTACGCATGATGAGGGCCTGCTCTCCTGGAGGTGGCCAAACACCTGCCTGCCCATGGGAAGCAGTGAATTAATTCCTTGCTTTGCTTTATTCGTGTGCATGGCTTTTGCATTTCCTGTCTTTATCTCAACCCACAAGTTTTATAGCTTTAACCTTTCTGATTTTTTCCCTGATCCCAGTGTGGGGGGAGTGAGTAAGGAGCTGTGTGGTCAATGGCTGGGGTTCAACCATGATAGAAATGACTACTTAGTGTTCAAACAACAAAAGAACTAATAACATGTGTAGCTGAAAAAATAAACCAAATCCAAACCAAAAAACTTAACTCCAGGTTTCTGACCACAGTAAATCTTTTAACAATTTAAAACTGGGGGAAAAAAACTGTAATAACAACAAGAACAGCAATAAGAAAAGAAATACAGACTGTTCTCATCTTTGAGGTGCAAAATGTTCTTGAACTGTTCTGTTCTAAAAAACAACATGGGAATTCATTGTCATGTCTCAAATACTGTTTTTAAAAGCATTGCAGCTCTGTTACATAATTTTCTCTGCAGACATCCAACTGATGCTAACAATTAGTGAGCAATACTTACCATCCAATGTTATGGTTATTACCAAATAACTATTAAGTGGAAAAACAAAAGTTGTAAGTCTAAATATATAAACCATGGGTCCAGTAACATTCTTGTACTTGCTAAAGATCCCCCGAGACTCCAGTGAAGTCAGACTTTTCAAACTTTTTGCATTAAAGAGGAGTTCATTACCTCTCTGCCTGAGCAGCACAGTGACATCTACATAGTGCTAGCACCTCCTAGCAGCTGTAACAGATCTTAGAAATTTTGAAGACAGTAAATGGCATAAAAATTTGACAGGCCAGCACTTTAATTCAACTGTGAAGTTTAGAGGGTCTCATCACCACATTAACATTTAATTAGAAGTTGTAGTGTTCCCCGCTGAATTACTAGCATTCAGTTATAACATAATATCAGTGATGCAGTGGATGAATGCCAAAGACACCCACTTTCAATTTAAAAGGAAAATAATGAACATATCCCTTCACTGCAGAGGTGAAAAAAAAAAGGTACTGCATAAAGAAAAGGATATTCTCCAAAAGTATCTCTGTGTGTGTGAGTGAGAGAATACTAAAAGAAATGTCAATTCAGTATTTTTCTAGATGAAAAATGAAGTAGCTGGTGGGGGGGGAAAAAAAAACAAACAGCAAGAGGAAATGTACTATATTTTAAATTCTCTACTTTTAAAATCTCAGTCTTCAATGTTTCCCAATAAGTCATCATCTAAACACAGTCTAATTGTGGATGAGTTTTTATCTGCACAGACACTTGATCAACTGTCGTTTATCCTCACACGGTAAAATTCATATTAAGGAGTCAGCTGTTTGAGATATGTTTTCTCATGAAATGTCAGTGCACCATGTTTTCCAAAGTAAACCTTAAACTGTAAAAATTCCTAATCCATAGTGTTCAGCCTACAGGGTCAAAGGGGAGCTAGCTGTTAATACAGTGGCTTTAATTAGTTTTATTTTGACACACACAGAGTATCTCCTCATTGAATTCATTTCATCAAGGCTAAAAATGTAAAGAGCAGCAAATGCAAGCACCAGAAGGAACACTGTGAGCTGAACAATGTTTTTAAAGATTTCCTATGAGACCTGAGAAATTGAATAAAGTTTGTTTCTCCCATACCTGTACAACACCCTTTTTGATCTTTCCACAGAACACCAACTTAAAAAACAAACAAACAAACAAACAAACAAGCAAACAAAACCCCAACAGTGTCAACACACCTAAACGCTGTATAATGGAAGATGATGGCATGTGTAAGACATTGACTACCCATGCAGTATACAATTGATTCTGTCCCCATTCCAGTCGTGGTTAGTTTTTAACACCGGGATAAGAGCATCAAATTGTCACTTGAAGTAAAAGCAGCCCGGGCTTTCAACACAGACTGCTAAGCTTCCCCCACCACAGAGATGTCAAAAGATGAGAACATCCCGGGTGGAGGAGGGCTGCCAGCAGATCAGCCCGTAACGACTGCGCGATTCTTCGGGAACAAGGACACATCCTCCAGCCGCCCCTCAACTACAGCGAGAATTATTTGCCCCCCCTCCGCGTTCAGTCACAGTGCAGCCCAATTGCGCTGCTCCGAGCCAGGACATCAAGCGCGTGTGTGCAGTACCGGGAAGCGCAGCGGGATGCGATGTGCCGGGGCTGTAGCGCAGCTCCCTCGGCCGCCCCGCGGGACCACGGCAGCCCCTCCTCGGCCCGGCCACCGAGGTATCGGCGGCGGTGCCGAGTCCCCTCTGCAGGCTGGGGGCTATTCCTCACGCCCTGTCTCCGTCCCCTCTGCCCTCCCGTCACCAGAAGGGCTCCCGAGCTGGTGGCAAGGTCGCCTCCCCCTCCTCGTCCACCGCGGCCCCGGACGGGCGGGCGAGGCACGGACGGGCTCCCCGCTCCCCTGTACCTCTCTGCGGCGGCGGCGGCGGCGACTGGCCTCGGCTGCCGAGCGCCGCCAGGAGCAGAAGGAGAGGCAAACTTTCCCGTGCCATGGCTCCCGGGCAGCCGAGCTGCCGACCCGTCCCGCCGAGGGACAGCCAGGCGAGTGAGCCACGGCCGCCCGGCAGAGCAGACCCCGGTGTCCCGGGCAGGGAGCAAGGACAC
>VXAY01003849.1:301253-324493 GCA_013399855.1 Oxyruncus cristatus | reverse complement strand
GAGCCCCGCGAGTCGGGAGCGCCGTGGAGGCGCCGGGATGGGGGAACACGTGGCTGGAGCGCCGGGAGGGCACGAGGCGCCGCGCGAGGAGGGCAGCACGTGCCCGCCCGACGGCCGCTCCCGCCGGCTGGGAAGTATTACAGCCTGGAAGTGTCCTCGCCATGTCGAGTACTTGTCGCGTTATATGAGGGAGAGAAAAAATACCTGTGCTGTTGGGGTCGGGGAGCTTTCTGGGAAGACATTCAGGAAAGGAGGATTGCAAGTGAGTCCAACACATTTTTCCTGCTGTGGCTGGGAGTAGTACGTCATTGCTAGCCACGTATGATGAGAAAAAAATCTGTATCACTGCATAAAGGAAAAATTAGCATTGCATTAAAATAAAGTGTTGATTAAAATTTATTGCATAGTTTTCCTGAAATAAATAATCCTTTTAAAAAAATAAACTATTAAAAACCAGGTTTCAACTGAACAGGCTTCAAAACCTGTGTGAGAGCACACCGAGAAAGAACATCATAGGTTGTTGGAAAGAATGAGCTGGGTTGAACTCGCAGTGTGTCTGGGGCACAAAACCAGGATTGTGCTGGCGGCCTGTTTCTGACTTGCATGGTCAACCCTGGATCTTCACAAGTCTTGTAACACTGCGCTTCAAAGTGAGCATTTCTTGTATTTCCCATAGAGATTAAGCAATTATATTTATTTACTGACATAAATACTTCTGTATTCTGCACTCATACATGGCTTTACTTACTGGAATCAACATTGAGTGAGGCTGGGGATTCGTGTGTGCAAGCCTGAGTTTGGTACGTTGTCTCTTTCAGCTCTCAAACCACAGCATTTTCTGTTGGTAAATTTGTTTGTCACTTCAAACTCCAAGGTCGAGGAATGCAGCATTTTGTGTATCATAGACTGTTGTATCCAGTCATGCAGTCTATCTGTTTCTCTCCCTGTCATCCCACTCCAAGCTGACTTGTTCTGTCTCTTCGCAGTGACTGCTCGCTTCTGAGGTTTCACCCCAAACAGCCTGGGCTCTGCTTCTGGGAGTCCTGTTATTGGACACTCGTTGCTTCCACGGCACTTGGGAAACTGCTCTCCCCGCACAGGGCAGCAACAATAATGCTCTTGTACGACTCTGCCATTTGTCACTCGCAAGTCAATGGAAAATACTCCAGTCGTCTTGCCAAGAGATGATGTGTGTGTGGTCTTCTGCACTTTTTACTGGAAAACCCAAGTTCAAGGTTCATCTCAATGGTTTTCATCTTGTCAACTATTTGCTTTGTTGTGGCAGTATACATAGCCAGGGAGCTGGGAGGGACGGAGAGGGAGATGATGTTTATGACTCTCTCCACAGTTTTTTCACTGTTGCTATTTAGTCCATAAAGTGTTTCCCTACAAGCAGTAACAGACACTATGTATTTCTGACTGCTTCTCCCTCTCAAATTGCCTTCATACAAAAATTTTGACTGCAAGGAATTGTGCATATATGCAAGAGGAGTAAGTTAGGGAATTGTTAAGTACAACGAATAAAGTAAAAACACTTCACCCTAAGTATATGTCAGTAACTTGGAGAATTCAGTGCCAGTTTCATAGGTAGGGATCTGACTACATCAACGTTGGTTTGATCCTAAAAGTGCATTTATTGGTTGAATTTGGTCAAGCATGGTGTCAGCCACTGAATGATGAGTTGCATACTCTCCCAACTGAAGAAATTCTTTCCAGGGCTCCAAAAGGTGCAAGTGCTGCATGTGCGTTTGAGGTAATACTCCAGAGGCAGATTGTAGAAACTGAAAGTGAGACCTGAAGGCAGAAATCTTTGTTGCTTTGTGTAAAGGTCTCATTAGATCTGAGGTATCTACAAAATATCTCCATGACTTGTAAATTTAAGATCAACAGCAGATCATTGGTTGTAGGGGTCTCTAGTTCTCCAAATATCGGTATTACACCAATATTAAATACAACATGTTCAACATGTTATTTACCTGAGCTTTCATTTGAACCAGCTTTTCCTGCTGTTGAGCCTGTGTAGTCTTTAACTGTGAGAAGGTGTCATGAGAAAGCCTTGTTTCGGTTCAGCGACGCTGCTCGTGTACCCAGGTAACCCCATCACCCATCAGAGCCAATACTGACTCACTGTGCACTGGAGCTATAAACTTTAATAGTTTGGGGACACCAAGAGGCAGGATATGCCAGGATGACCTACTGACTTAGTCAATGATTTTTCACTTCTGATCCACAGGAAATAATTTCATACTATGAAATGCCAAGCTGTGTCAAGAAGCAACAAGAGGGGGCTGCCTTCAAAGGAGAAACAAGTTGGAAGCTGAAGTGACACCACTGAGACAGGCAGGGCCTGCCTTTACACCAGGGCTTGATCCCACAGTACCCAAATACAGGAGGAGCAGATCTGCGGGTGATAACCAGGATCAAACAAAGTTACAGATCACCAGACAGGTTCATAGGGAGAAGACAGATCTGAGGTCAACCCAGGAGGTCAAGTCTGCGAATCGAGGTCAGGATCAGTAAGGTGCAAAGCGAGGCATAGATGAAGCTGCAATGTAAAACAGTCTGAGACTGAGGGCAAGGGCTTCAGCTTAAATTCAGCATCTACTCCTTAAATGCAGGGGTAAACCAACAAGGTTTCTCCAAGCTCTTTCTGACACATCAAATGTGCAACCACTTCCTGACACAAGGTTATATGGCTGTGCCAGGTCAGAGGTGGCCTTGAGCAAAGCCATTCGAAAGGCAGGTGAGGAGACTAGGCTGCAGAGCCTGTAGCTACACTTAGGGTCATGGCAAACTAGATAATGAGCTTTTCAGCTACAGCAGTGGCTCAAGGGACAATAATGATAGTGTGTACTTAGAACAGAACTGCTGGGCTGAAAGGAGGATGTGAGTAAAATCAGACAAGGACTCATCTTGGAACCAATATGACTTAATATTTTCAACACCTTTGCATAAAATAGAGGTGTTTTTAAATTATTTTTGGTGATAAAATGGGGGAGGACCAATGTATATTTTATAAATTTATACATTTATGTATACCAATATACATTGTGAATTTATACAATTTTTATTCTCAATGACTCATATATAGAAAATTAGAAGTTCCTAAGTACTACAAGATCCTGGGTCATGCCAGTATGGGCTAACAGTAACAGTTTCTTGAGAATTAACAATAAAGAATATAACCTCGAACTCCTGGGTGGAAGTCAGTGAGTCACAAGGCATTTTTGAGTCACCAGAGAGATGAAGCTATGAAATAAGCAAGTAGAGCCTAGCATACATAAAGCCTAGAATCAGGAAAAATATTTCCAGTGAAGATATGAAAATTAATACTTCTACATCCCACCTAGGATATCATAGGGAATTATTATCATGCCTGTTCAAGGAGAATTTTTCAGACTTAAACAGAACAGAGGCCTCTGGGGAATGGAGAGCTTATCTGAGACACATAGATTGGAAGGGTTTGATTTGTTTAACCTAGGAAAATAAGATGTGAGACAGTTTTAAGCATAACAGGGATCTTAATGGGTGGAATTGTCACAAAAGGAAAAGAGCATAAGCAAGATGCAGATCAGTATAGGCTGGAAAAATGGAAGATGGTTTCTAATCATAAGGTATGGAAACAGCCTTCTGTTAAGAGAGAAGAGGGAAAAAAATAATTGATTTAAAAGTAGAACTTGGCAGTTTTATGAAAGTAATTCCATGACAAAGTTGCCTGTAGAAGGCAGGAGCAATGGATTTGATGACCTGTGTGACCCTGTCCTATGTTCTTAAATGGTCTGTAATCAAAGGATAAAGAAAATAAACATGAAAAATGAGGTTTAAAGGATAGAGGGAAGAATCAGATACAGCACTTAGGATGAGTTGAAACATGTGAACCACAAGAATCGAAGAATTAACCCATTTTAAGGGCAAGGTGAGACATGATTTGGTCCCAAGTCAGGAGGAATCAGATATGTCCTCGTGCCAGGGTTGTGGTCACCCAAAGAAGATGTTAGGGAAGGGCCTGGCAAAAGACAAAATAAAGGCAGACAACAGATAAAGAAATGAGATCTGTGACTAGGAATCAATATCAGAGCAGGGAACACAATTCAAGATCAAAGTAGACAAAGGAGACATGAAGAGAAGAATGAATCTAACAGTGATAGAAAATCATTCTTGTGAGACTCTCTGTAGCCAGGGTCACCGAGTACTGTCAGTTTGAAAGCTGATGCAGATAACTGCAGGTCAGAAAGTAATCCCGTAAAATTAAGGGAGGAAAGAAATGAAAAATAATCAAAAGAACAGGGGAGAATAGGATAGACCTGGGCCAGGGTGGTAAAGAGAGAGTAACAGATAGTTTGGCAGAAAAGGCTGTGAAGAGAAGGATGACAGCAATAGCAGTCACTGCATGCTGAGGATACTAGAGTCAAGAGCAGAGTTGTTACAGTTTGATGAGCTACAAATGACATCAGGATGGAGCTCATTTTGGAATAGAGCTCATTTTGTTTCAGCCCCTCCATTTTGCCTTGCTCACCACTGTAATTAGACTAATTAGTGCACCCAACCCACTTATTGTCATTATTTTTCATTAACTCTTACAGATGAACTCAGTGCTCATCTATTAGTACCTTGATATTCGTACTTCTGCATAAAGGACAGGAGTCATGGTCTTGCTTAATACTGGATTCTGTGTGCCATTTGTAAGCACCACGCATTTCTGGTCTTGACTTCTAATAACTTCCTTTCTGCCTATGCTGCTATTTTAAGTGGCTTTTGTTTCAGTTTTGATCCTGTGAGAAATAAACGGTTTGGAGAGCAGTGGCGGTGACATTATGTTGGCTTGTGTTTAGCTAAGAATATGAAACAGAAAGCAAATAGAATTTCTCGACCCATAATTAATTTTTACAACCAAAGCCTTCATGTACTCATAAATAATATACCTGTTGCAAACCTGTGGCTCTATTTTCAGAGAATCAGCTGCCAAAAATGACTGATTTTAATAGCTACTCATTACAAAGAAACTAGAACTTACTCTGAAATGACACACAATCATTTTAGTTTCAGAATACATTTAAAAATAGTTACTATCATTCATTTATTTAGGAGGTCTGTTGCATGTGAGAAACTGCCAAAATTGTTAGATTTGATTAATAAGAAAAATTACATCTACTAATTTTTGCCCTGAAGTATAACTTTGCCTTTCACAGAATAGAAATGAAGATTGCTTGGCTGAATCACCAGTGTGGGTTTTATGTTTCCCTGCCAGCCATTAACGAATTGTAAAAAATAAAAATTAAATAACAGTAATAATAATAAAACAGAATATTAAACCAATTCTGTAGAATTAGATTGACTTGCCTTCCTAAAAATGGATGTTACTGCAAAACATGCAATAGGGAGAGAAACAGATGGGCGATATCTGACAAATAAAATTTCCAGATACTGCCCCATCTGTTTCCTTCTACACATTTCAGCTATAAGCTTTTTAGCATTATAGGGTTGCTTAGGTGATATTCCTCTTTGCAATGATGTCACACTCAGACTCTAGCAAAAGCAGGTTGATACAGTAATCTGAGAGCAAAGATCAGCTCACTAGATTATTTCCAATTTATATTCTCAAAGGTAAAGACATTAAATTTCCCTCTTTTATAGTGGAAAAAATTTATCTTCATGAAATTGTTTGATAAACTCTTTGGGTTATTTTTGAAATTGTTTTCTAGAAATAGTAAGGTGAGTAAAATTAGAGAAAAAAAGATGAAAATGTACAGAAAACATTGCTTCACAAGGATAGTAACAGGAATGTACTTATAAATACATTGGAGACATTAGGTCATTGTCAGTTAAGATGTGAAGAGTTCCTGTTCATGTCCTGTAGATTTGAAGGCCATATTACTTTATCTTTACAGGCATCCTGACCTGATTGGGGAACAGTGTGGCCAGCAGGACCACGCAAGTGACTCTGCCCCTGTACTCAGCACTGGTGAGGCCACACCTGGAGTGCTGTGTCCAGTTCTGGGCCCCTCAGTTCAGGAAGGATTTTGAGGTGCTGGAGCAGGTCCAGAGAAGAGCAACCAGGCTGGTGAAGGGACTTGAGCACAAGTCCTATGAGGAGAGGCTGAGGGAGCTGGGGTTGTTTAGCCTGGAGAAGAGAAGGCTCAGGGGAGACCTCATCGCTCTCTACAACCGTCTGAGAGGAGGTTGTAGCCAGGTGGGGATTGGTCTCTTCTCCCAGGCAACCAGCAGTAGGACAAGAGGGCATGGCCTTAAGCTGTGCCAGGGGACGTTTAGGTTGGGTATTAGAAAGAAATTCTTTACAGAGAGGGTAATCGGGCACTGGAATGGGCTGCCCATTGGAATGGCCCGAATGAGGAAGTGTTTGATTCTCCATCCCTGGAGATTTTTAAGATGAGACTGGATGTGGCACTTAGTGGATCAAGGATTGGACTTGATGATCTCAGAGGTCCTTTCCAGCCTGGCTGATGATCCGATAAAATCTAAATTTTTATCTTCTCTGCTTAAGTTTTATTGTGTTTTCTTCACTCCCAGATACATTTCTAAACAAAGTTTATTTTTCCTCTCTGAGACTCCCCATGCCTTAATATAGGAAAGAAAAATTTGTCATAAGTATTGCTGCATTTTACAAAACCAAAATTGATTGTCTGGGAAGTATCATGGTCCTAAGGAGGATAACCAAACCCGTCTATGCAAAAGAGGATAACCACACCAGTCTATCCAAAAGACAACACAGTCCAGCCTCCTCCCACTGAATTCAAAGAAGCAAAAGGGCAGTTGGTCTAGAAAAGAAAGAATGTCTACCTTTCCCTGAGTATTCCTGGAGTCTACTGAAATGGATATGAAGTGTTAGAATCAGTGAAATTAGCTGTGTGGTTATAGTTACACACATGATTACATCGTACTGAGCTGGCTGTATTGTGGTTTGATACACTAAAGAAAAATCTTTGGCATGTTTCTGGATCAAGGCTTTTAGAACTCTCTATCATAGTGAAGACAATTTTGTTTTAGAATAGAGAATCTTGTAACTAACTAGAAAGCAGATTATAAGAATGGAAGGGAAGGAAAAGGAAGAAGGCAGGAAGGAAGGAAGGAAGGAAGGAGGGAAGGAATGAAACTCACTTTTGAATCCTTAAACTACTAATGAGTTTTTCTCAGATGATTTACTCCAAAATAGAAAGGATTAAGCAAGAGATCTTCCTTAAAGACTTCTTCCATTCAGCTGCTTTACAAAGTGACAGATACTTAGTGTATTCTTACCTATTTTGGTGAAAAGTCAGTTTGTACACTTTGTTCATTAGGAAAACCTGGAGAATATTGTAAAAGAGCAGTGAAGATCACACTTTTATCAAATTACATGTTTGTATACATGACAAAAGTCAACTGCTTCATTCAAGCTGTAGCATAAGTTTCCAATCAATCAAGAAGCCTCCAGATCTCAACTAGGATTTTAGAAGTAGTTACAGAGTAGATTTTTTTTGACTCATGTGAGTTTTACTTCCTATTTCTGGAGGAAAAAAAAGTGAAAATCTAGAAACTGTAAATATACAAAAGGAAGAGTTTTGAATGCAATGCCCTATTCCAGAGAATAGGATATCGTGGGTTATTTATAAAGCAAATGCCCTTGTGTACATCTACAAAAATATCTGTCAAAGAGTCAGCTTTTATACTGGTAGAATAAATTATTTTAGAAATCTTAAAATGTAAAATTAGGGTATTCTTCTAATGTGCACGTACACCCTCAAAGAGAAATTGCAACTTGGTGCTGCCAGTAAATTGCTTATTCTATGAGATCATAACATTTTTGAAATAGAATTTAAAATGGCCAGATTAAACAAACATCTTTATTTAAATAAATAACCAATTACACAATCTTTATTGATAGGTACACTGTATTACAGTTGGCTGGGCAATTATTTTGGTCAAATAAAATTAGTCTATGGTATGAACTCTAAATGCTTTCATTCATGATATACTTGCCCATCTGTTATCCTGCAGAACTAGGCACACAGCACAAAAATATATCCTACCTGTTCCACACATACAAAATAATACCACTTCTGCACAGAACCAATAAAACATGGGAAGAAACAGTCATATGGAAAGTAATTTTGTTAATTAAACAGTTGATCTTATTCTATCTTTATAGGCAAGAAACAGAATATCTTTCAGCTATCTGTCATCAAGCTTTAGCTTGACAGCTTCACTACAATAAACAAGATACATTCCTAGGTTTGTTTTGTATGAAGCTGGTGACTGGATGTTCAGAAGAAAAGAAGGCTCTTCTTTCTGTTTCTCCTTCTCAGTCCAAGGTTGAAGACTTTTAGAACTGGCTCCAAAATCTGCTTCTTCATTAGAGAAATAAGAAAAAATAAAAACCAAACAAACAAGACAAAATGTGGTTTGCACTTGATCTAGGGAATAGAGTTCTGTGTATTTTATATCAAACGTTTTTTGTTGTCTTTTGGGGTTATTAGCCCAAAGATGTTGAGATAGCATTATTTGATTTCTCTCTCATGAACAGTTGGTTTGTGAAGAGTTCATTTGCTCATACATTTGTTTCACTTTTAGGCACTGTCCTTATTTGTTTACAAATAGTAAGGAATGGCTTGACACATATCAGAGGAACACAATAAAATATGGTTGCAATATTTTATTTTGGGCAACTGAAATTGAATATTTTATTTTGGGCAACACTGGGCAACTGAAGTACTTTTTACTACTCTTTACTTTTTATTTGTTGTTGGATGTAATATACCTTCCTTTTGACATCATCTCCTACAGGGTTCTTTCTCACTGGGGACCTGAAGACATATGAACTGCATTAATCTGCTATCAGATGGACTGAGAATTAGCTGGACTGCCAGGCTCCAAATGTCATAATTGATGGCTTGACAACCAAATGGCATCCAGTAGCAAAATAACCAAGGGGCTATAAATGTGGCACATAATGCTCAATTCATTCATCAAAACAGATTTGCAGCTGACACTAGTCTAGTTGAAGGGTCTGACACCACAGCTGGTTGTACAGTTCAGAGGGAGTTGGAGAAACTCAAGGACTAATGAAAGGTGCAAAGCCCTGGCTGACCTGACATTGGTAGAGGGGCTGCATCAGGCAGGAGCCTGCACTGAAGGACCTCTGAACATCTTGTCTAACCAACATTTCTGCCTGTGATTTTTGTGACATTTGTGTGGCATGTTGCTCTTACTCAAAGAATGTGATTCTTTCCTTCATAAAGTGTGAATGATCTTATAAGAAAATAACTAGATTCATGTAAATTGAAAGAGGTAGAAAGAAATACTTTTCCTTGGTGGATTATAGCTAATGTGTTGCAAACCATTCCCTTTGTAACTAGTTTTCGAACTTGTATTGTACATCTTCTTATCCAATTACTGCATTTATAGGATACATTATACAAATGGATAATGAGGTATTTGACATAAACTGTTTGCTGTGTTAGGAATATTAAACTCAGTAAAATCTTAAAATACATATGAAATAGATATTAAAACCATGCATTATGCTTTAATAACACTAAATATAACACTAAAATAACAATATTTAATGTGTACATATAAACATGCTTCTAAAAGTTGCTATATATGGTTTTAATTTTCTGCTGATATATGTATATATATACATATCCACTTGCTGGATATTTAATACTAGTTTTTAATGAAAGATACATCCATTAATCTATGTAAATGAATGATATACATCTCTCATAAGCACTCTGCATACTATCAAATTTTTAGAATACCATTAATATAAAGTCTATCTAAGTGAAATTGGAAAAAAAACTTGAAGTTGTTTGAAAATTACCTGTAATTTCAGACTTTAG
The DNA here is from genome assembly GCA_013399855.1 of Oxyruncus cristatus. NCBI lineage: Eukaryota > Metazoa > Chordata > Aves > Passeriformes > Cotingidae > Oxyruncus > Oxyruncus cristatus. Next base: position 314,657 of record VXAY01003849.1, on the reverse strand, counting down.
GGAACTGATAAATTAGTACAAGCAGCTGTCTCCTAGCTCCATATTTTGATTTTATTCTACTATAAACTTAACAAAATCTAAATAGTGACTTGTCAAGATTAATCTATTGGAAAAGTCGATATATGAGAAGCTGCTTTGGAGAGCCTTACTTCTCTTCTCCTGGGACCAGGACATAAGCTCAGGCTGTCTTCCTGGTTCTGTGCCTGAGTCACGCTGCAGGTGTGGTTGTGCATACCTCCCTGATTCTGACTCCGACCTGCACACTTGGCTTTCTGACCTGGTCCTTGACCTGTTTGGGCACTACAGACTAGACTGGAAATCCCTGGAGTACATCCAACTATGGTTACAGTCACTGGACATGATCTGCTTTCCTTGTTTGCGTACTTGGATCTTGTCAGAGGTGCTGCTGCCTGCCCTGCCTTGGTGTTGTCCTCAGCTTCAGGTTTGCCTCTCCTTGCAGAGCAATCCCCCTCATGCTCCTCCCAAACACTGACAGGAAAGCATGCACAAGGATTCCAGTGCCACACACAGCAGGAAAGTAACCTGAGTAGGCTCAGCCCACTATGGTTGTCCAAGGATGTTCCAGGAAGCCTTGTACAACCAATTTAGGGATTAAGAACATGTCATAACACTCTTCCATGGATGGAAGGCCCATATTCTTGAGGTGCAAGGGATGATGAAGCAGTCCTTGAGTCACAGTGCCCTCCTGCCATTGCATCCTGCTGGAATGGATGTGGATGCTTGACTCAAAGCACTTGAATCATAAACAATATAGATACAAACCCATTTGCATTACTTGGCATAGACAGTGTTTTCCAGCATGATGATTGAAGACAGTGCAATGAAAAATAAAGCTTTAATGAGAGACATCTTTTACTTTATAGACCTTATAAACAAAGAAGTGTAAGATCAGCAGGGCTAAGATAAGCAGAAGGCAAAAGGAAGGAAATAAAAGACTGGAATTTTGGTAAATCAGATTAACAGCCAAAATTTTTGAAGTATTTTTAAATATATGTGTTTGTTACCTTAGTAATTTCTTCCAAAATACATTGCATGTATTTTCCAAATACTATCAATATCCATCCATCTAATGCAACCTATACTAGCTTTAACTTTCAGCAAGAGTTCTTCAGGCAGCCTAAGCATTATTCAAAGTCTCAAAATATTATTTTTTTTCTTTGAGGGTCCACTTCCTGGAGGCAAGTGATTTTCTTGTGAGAATTAACTTCATTTATAACAATTTTAAAACAAATAGTGATTGCAGAGGAAAACCTGATCTAAGTGAAAGAATTAAAAAAAAAAAATAACACACTAAAAATATTGGATTCTTACAAATTCAAAATTTGATGGTGAATGCTGGGTGCTTGTAATTGTCAATACCAAGCTGAGCCTTTTTTTCAACCAAAATGTATTTGGTTAGGATTTGGGGACTGGGATTAAATTTGAAGGAACTTCATTCTCCTTTGTTCAGTAACCAGGAGAGCTTCTCCCAGCTCTCACAGGACTATCACCACCCTCCAACCCAAGGATACCTGACTGTGTCATGTCAGAGCCAGACTTGGGCACAGGCAGCCTGCTGTCTAGGAATGTGTGTGGCAGGTTACACTCAGAGCCTCGACAAGGACTGAGAAAAGATAGTGCCTTTTTCTATGGGGTAAGCATAGTCTACCTGTGTGTCAGTACAATTAACTAGTTTTGGGGTTTTCTTTGCTGTGGTTTGATGCTGAGATTTTTTGGAGAGCATTGTGTGTAGGGCTGTTACAGTACTGAATAAATGCTCTTGGTCTGTACTGAATTGTCACAGAAGAAATCACAGAGATTTTGCAAAGGGTAGCAAAAAACCCCTTTTTGATTAACTGTCACTGTTATTGTCAATAAAGGAAATAAGAAATCAAAGAAAAATATATGTAGATGTCTACCACACCTATCTATCTATTCCACAGATATACTGGAATTACAAAATAAGACTGATATTGCTGTCACCTGAAAACATCAGGCCTTTTTCAATCTATAATCATGGGATCCAGTAGCCTGAATCGCTGAAAAAAAAAAGATGAAAGCAAATGAAAGTGATATTAGCACTGTCAACAATAGAGAAAATAGGTCTTTTTTATCCCCGCATTACATGTGAAACTGATTCTGAAAAATGAATTCTTTTAGCGGGATTAGCATGAACAACATTGAAGATTATAATCAGAAAGAATAAAATAATTTTTTTTTGCTTTACCTCATAAATGAAAAAATGTGGTTTAGAAAGAACATTTATGAAAGTTTCAGCTTCTGAGTAACAGGAAAGGATTACTTTGGCAAGATGTGTAGGCATTTATATCTGAAAAGCAAATGGAATTTAATTATTTTGACAAACCACTGTGGTTTTCAAGATTAACTGCTCATGAAGAAAAACTAATATGCTTAATAAGTGATCATTCTTGTTCCAGCCAAGTAGTTCCAAACTTTTAAATGCTCTTTTCTTAATTCTAGTTAACATATTAAACATGGAATTATATAATTTTAAATGTGTCATTTGAGGTATAGTGTTTTATTTAGGAAATATTTTGCAGTACTGGTCTGAGTAAAAATTGCTTCAGCTCTGCTACCAGGTATTAGTCTGCAGAGTCTCAGCTGTGTTTCCAACCAACATGAGTTCCCTCATTTTTTGGATGCACTTCAGTTTCTGTCACAGTGAACTCCTACCTCACCTTCCATTATGACACAGCCTAAGATTGGTGCTTCCCAACAGTTCTTGTCAGTGATAGTGTTGGTGTACTTTATAACTAGATTGTGGCACTTGAACAACTGGAACACAGAGATCCACACCTACATTTACAGTGTTCTCCTGGATTGTTCCAATGGCTGCCCTAACAAAAATATTTTTGGGAACTCGTAGCTTCAATCACATCCATACTTTAAATTTCTGGGGCATCTCTCAATATCATACCTTCTGTGACTTCACAGTCCTTGTTGAGAGGAACTCAAGTATTAATGTTTACTGGCAGTACAACTTCATCTTCCAAATTCTGGCATGATCAATAGTAAGCTATCAATTTCAATATATCAAAGTTTCTCTTCCGGGACTTAACACTAGGTGTGGCTATTTATGGTCCATTTGAAACCTAAGACAACATTATCATGTTCTGGGGGGGGGAAACATGCCCAGCTGTTCTCGGCTTTAGAGCAGATACACATTCCTTCCAACATCCCTGGGAAAGAATCCCTGACTTATATAAGTAACTGAAAGACGATACAGCTGCTCACTATACTTTAGGGTCTGTCAGTCACACCCCATCAGCATTAGACACACCAACCATGTTTACAATGCCCAATATGCCAAACAGACTACCCTACTGTATTGATATTCATCGCATGACAGTTCTTACCTCCATTGCCAGCACTGATATATATTTACCATTCTTGAATGTTTAAAGTGTTAAAGTCCACTAGGGCTGCATGTGGTATTGGTTTGATGACATGTGCCCTTTACAACATACAGAAAGCAGATGAGGAACCTTTCTCACTTAAATAGTTCCAGTAAGAATGAATATTTCCCAGACCTTTAACCACCTGATGCCAAATGACTATTCATTCCTTGTGGATCTGTTTCCATGAGAAAAATATTGTCTATTACATCATCTGCAGCTATACTGATTCCATTTTTCCTGACTTATTCTAGAGTCCTCCTCTTAACATCTTTTCCCTTGGTCTGTTCAGCCTAGAGAAGAGGAGACTGAAGGGAGACCTCATTGCAGTCTAGAACTTGTGAGAGAAAGAAGAAGGGCGGGGACTGATCTTTTCTCTGTAGTGACCAGTGATGGGACCCATGGGAATGGCCTGAAGTTGTGTCAGGAGAGGTTAGATGTTAAAAGAAAGTTCTTCACCCAAAGGATATTTGGGTGCTGGAACAGGCTTCCCAGGGAAGTGATCACAGGACCAAGCCTGACAGAGTTCCAGAAGCATTTGAACTCTGGCACACTCTCAGGCACACAGTATGACTTTTGGGGATGTCCTGTGCAGGCCTAAGAGTTGGACTCGATGATCCTTGTGGTTCCCTTCCCACTCAGCATATTCCATGATTCTGTGATTCTTTTCCCTCCTCCTGTCCTTTATCACTCATTTCCTGAAGGCACTAGATTTCTTTTTTTCTTCTCCCCATAACAGGCAGCAGATTGACTTAGCTGACTAGAGTAGGGAAAGAACACATCTTGTACCCCAAATGGTAACTTTCTGCTTTACTCTCACTTGTAAAATAAGTTTCACAGCATCAAGTCCAAAGCCCCTCTCACATCTGTATGTAGCATCCTGCTGTTGTGCATGCCCAGTCCTTTTAGAGAAGCCCAGGTCCTGTGAAAGCTGCATGAAAAACATCATTCTATTCAGTGCCTAACATAAGGCATAGTGGGTGGCTGCCCACACATGCAACAAGTACAAAAATTTGTCTGCAGGATGCTTCCCACATATATCCCAATCTTCTCTTACTCCCCTGATACCATCCTGAACCTGGAGTCTGGAGTCAGGACATACTATCTTACCTTTTATTCCTTTATCATCTTCTGTGAGGTCTTTACTTCCAGACTAAAAACTATCAGATGTGCAGAAAGCTGGGGAACATTTCTTTCCTGTTGCAAGGACTACAAGGAGAAGGGACAGACAGAGAGATAGGCTTTGAGGCATCAGCGCTTCAAGAACAGGCTTATGTACTCTTTCCCTCTCATCCCCAAGTACTGTTTCATTTTAGAGCACCTTTCTGCATAAACACAGAATAGAATTCCTTGCTCTACTACAACTAGTCCCCTGAGAAGAACCAGTCACTTTCCATGCTAATCCAGTCGTATGATTTAAGAAAGGACAGCAACCCAAGGTGCAACACTGATGCTTCACTGTCTCTCAGAGGCCCACCAATATAATCAAATATTTACTAGCTTGAAAGCCTGAATTCGGGCTGGTGGCTTTTGTCCTTAACCTGTATTAGCAGAGTAACAATGCTGGAAAGAAGATTTCCGGCCATCATGTCATAGTGAATTACCTCTGGTGACTAAAGGCCTGAGGAATTTGGTTCCTTGCTCCTCTACATTTTCTTTTGGGTGCTTTCTGGACTGGTCTGACACTCTTACACAGCATGCCAAGAAAGTCCTCCACTTGGTAGAGAAAAGGATATGTTGAAGAAATACAGGTTTCCAAGGCAGAAGACAGGTTCATTGAGGATTGTGAAAAAAAATGTCAGAAACATCTCTCATGTCTAAACAGGAGGTTCAGCTTTCTATGCAGATCAATGATAGGTGTCTACTTGCCCAGACCATGCTTGTGGCCTGGCCTTTTAAGCAAGAATCAGTAGTGAGTTGTTTCTTCTCTGGGACAAAAATATAGCCCTACATTAGCCTGTGTAGAGGTAGGCAAAAGAAAAAGAAAATCCTCATATTTTGTGAAATAAGAAAATTTCAGTTGGTCAAGAATGAACAATCACAAAACAGATATATGTACAAATATTATTTTTTCACTAAATTTCATACTGTTTCCATGTGTTGAATGAACAAAATCATTCTAGGATTTGTTTACCATGGTCCAGTCTTCTTTAGATGTAGTACTGTAAAGGGAATATTCATCAATCCTTTGAAAGAAAAGTTTCTAGCCCTTTTGCTTGCAATGATAGAATTTAAAATATGTGTAAGTGCTGCTACTGAATGAGTAAATTTAAGGAAACAAGCAACTGAACTTAACCTCTCTGTCAAGATACAATGAACTTTACCTTTGTGTCAAGATGCAATACACACAACTTTGTGTGAAGTTAGAAATATCTCTGGACACATCTTACTTCTTCAGAAAAAGATTTTTAGCCAGGTCTCTTCATAATGAGCATTGTAGGTGCACAGGACTTTCTGAGGGGTGAAAAGTGAGAGCAAAACACATAGAAACTGTTGGAAAAGGTAAAAATGTATGCTTTACAAATCTACCTCAGAAGGCTAAATTTGACTCTAAAGCAAACAGACATTGTATGATCTATATCAACACGAATGTTTCTAGTAAAAGTAAATATTTTCCTGGTCTCTGCATAGCAAAAGAAGGTTGGGTTATTCACACTGTATTTTCAGCATTCATGACTCATTCCTTTCTATAGTTTATTGTGAAAATCCACGATACATATAATAGGGACATTTACACTATGCTGTGTCTGTGTTACCTTAAATCAGCAGCAATTTACTTTAACAACTTTTCGTTAGAGATTTTCCCCATATGCCAAGAAGTGTCTTCTTACTGAGAAACTGAGAATATCTGCAGACAAAACAACCGTATGTCCTGACCATATCAATAAGCAACTTTTTCCCATTCCTCTGGTTTACGTGGAACATTGTGTGAAACCCAGTATTGCTTTTCAACCCTTTTTCTCTTGGTTGCAGCTAACAATGTTTGGTTGGGAAAAGTGATAATGATAACATTTAAGGATACTAGAGTGACAGATGCTCATTGGTCTTAAATGCCTTCTTTGCTTCAGTCTTTATGAGCAAGACCAACTGGAGGAGGTCCAAGACCAACCAGTCCAGGAGGCCCAGCTCCCAGAGATGAAGAGGAAAGGTTGGAGCAAGGACAGTCTGTCATTGCTGGGGGAGGATGAGGCCAGGGAATACTAAAGAAAACTGAACGTGTGTTAAGTTCATGGGCCCTGAAGGGATGCATCCACTAGTGCTGAGGGAGTTGCCTGATCTCATTTCAAGGCCACTCTTAATAACTTTCGATCAATCATGGCAACTGCAAGAAGTACCTGAAGACTGTAGGAAAGCAAATGTCACTCCTACAGTGACACAGAAGAAGGGCAAGGAGGATCCAGGGAACTACAGACCAGTCAGCCTCACCTTGATCCCTGATAGCTGGGACTGCTTAAGCTAGATAAGAGAAGGATGAGGTGGGGTCTTATTCATTTATATAAAATACCTGAAGGGAAGGTGCAAAGACAATGGATCCTGGCCCTTTTCAGTGGTGCCAAACGGCAGGACCAGAGGCAGTGGGCATTGAAACACAGACAGTTCTGTGGGAACATCAGGAAGTACTTTTTTACTGTGGGAGTGATCAAACACTGGCACAGGTTGCCTGGGAAGGTATGGAGTCTCCATCTTTGGAGAGACTCAAAAGACATGATCCTGACCAAGCAGCCTTAGGTGATTCTGCTTGAGCAGAGGGGTTAGACCAGATGAATTCCACAGGTCTACTCCAACCTCAACCATTCTGTAATACTATAGTTCCTCTCATAAGAATAATTTAGACAAGAAATCTTAGAAGTTTAAAATCAAATTTTATCAGTTTAAGAAATAGATTACATGAGAAATTTGTCCATAATAAGAGAATACTAGAATTGGTGATAGTGTAAGACTCTCATTCATATGTGTCCTACTTTGAAGTTACCTTTAAAAAATTCAGTAATACTTCTCATTGAAAATGCTTACTGATAGAGGTAGAAATGAGATATTGTAAATATTAGGAAATTATTTATGTTGTTTAATCATGCAGTGATATGTGTGCTATGCATAATTTAGGTTGATTTTTTGCTTAAAAAATAATGAGCAAGGTATTTTACGCACACAGCCACAAGAAATCTTCCCCTAATCAAACCACTATGTCAACTCTCTTTACATTTAATGAGCTGGTTCACTTAGAATATATAGCAATATCCTTTTTTTTTTTTTTTTTATGGCTAGATGTATAATATAAAGGATCTTGATAACAAAGAAAGAGATGAAGGATTTGGCCAAATGTGAATTTCAGCAGAGACTTACTATAGGGACATGCTGTTCTTTCCATTCCAGTTCTAATTTCTACTGCTATCCCCTCTCTACCCTGCTCAGATTCAGAGTTTATTCAGCTCCCTTTTATGAATTTGGAGTCAGCAGCTGGATCTTGTGCATACCCAAACCCCTCATGAGTCTTAATTATTTTATCATCTTATGGACTGGCCCTAAGAAGTGAAAAGTCATGTGCTTGTGACTCAAAAGAGAACTGTTCACAAGGGTCTGCAATTTGGCAAGAAGTGCTCAATAATTCTGTGTTTAAAATATGAATGACTTCTTTATACACAATCTTAGAAGCAACAATAAATTTATTGTATTGCTATTACCATGGTTTGTAACACAGCCTGTGCACCAGCTGTTCTTGTTTACAACATGAGAAAACCCTTCATCTTAAAGGCTTATGTTTAAACAGAAAGCATGCCATATATTTTGATCATGCCATAAGTATGTAATTCTTATGAACAATTATACAATCTAATCATACGATTTGATGATTACTTGCATCTAATTAGGTTGTGGTTGAGTGAACATCAATCTTTCCTCTTATGTTCTCCATATATGTCTGTTTATGGATGTACATATACAGATTTATCTCAGAAACAACATGCTTATTATTATGCTTCCTCTACTAAATAGGTGGTAAGGTGCTAATAACACTGTGTAGAATTAATTGCTTTAGTTTAATTAACAGAGTTAATTTGCATCCTCTTCTCTTTTCTCAAAATCAGCCTATTTTTTAATCTGAAAGACTGTGTCAACATATGCAATATGTAGAGTGCCCTTCTATTTATGTAATACTGATAATAAGCCACCACACAATTCCTCTTAAGTTCTCAGTAATGAAGTGCTGGCATGTGTCTGATTTTTCTCCACATGGTTTTAACGAAGAGCTTTTCAGTTTTACTAGTACATAATTAGAATATATGCATAAATCCCACTCTACGGCTCCAATGTAATTAAAGATCTTTCTTCAAGAAGAAAATTATGAAGCTTTTCTAAGCAGAGTTGCTGAAACCTGAAATCCTGGACTAAATGCGTTTTTATGCATGAATCAATCTTCTGAAATAGTTCTGAAAACAAGTAATGGTCTGCTTAGGAGAAACCATCTTAGCTGTTTAATGTGGGAGAGGAGTTTCTCAATGTTGCCTTCTGTGCAACTTCTATACCAGTGTTAGGAAAAGCAAGATGTTCTGGCATTCTGCTAGTGTAGAAGATGCAAAATTCCTTTGTGATGATTAGCTTAAATAAATCTCCTGACAGATAAAGTTATTTACCTATCTGGATGTCTTATATACACAGGTAAAGGATAAAGCAGAAGACACTTTTACTCAAAAAACAGACATTATAGGGCTAAGTAAGTAATATTAATTTATTTAAACTCCACCTCTTTTTGTCCAGGGTGCAGCAGAGGCTGTGAACAGCCACAACACTTTGTATGTCTATTTCTGGCCTTCTTGCTTGGAGGACTTCCTGGAATTTTACTAAGAAATTTGGAGTGTCTACTGCTGCTGGAAAAGTGTGAGTACTTTTCCAGACTAAGCAAAGTACTAAGCAAACTTAGTTTGTAAAAGCATCTGCTAGTTTTTCGTGCTCAAAAGGTGCTTAGACCTTTTGTCTGCAGGTGACTCCTGATTACAGTGTCAAACACCCACTGAGCTAGTGCTAGCAAAAAATCTAACTACCACACCTGCAGTGCAGCAAGGAGTAGATAATAGATGTATTAGTTTGTGCAGAAGAGTTACGGATGGGAGCTGAAGGCTGCTTAAAACAGCATGGATCTTCTGGATAAACTTGGGCATGTGCCACAGGACACAACCCCTAGAATCACCTGGAGCAACTAGTGATACAGCAAAGGCCTTGGCTCAGAGCTCTGAAGGGCAGATGTGGCCATCCAGGTCTGGGGTTACAGGAAGCATCCGGTGCCTCTCCCTGGGCTGGGGCAGGAGAAGGTGGTGTCCTTGCCTGTGGGTGATACAGTCTGGATAAGAACCTGCATTGCCAACAGGAGGAGGCGAGCAAACTGTGTGGTGTCAGAGAATGTGAGAAAGATTGACAGGATCTTCACAGTGATCCTGCAGAGACAAAGGCTTAAATCATTTCACTGCACAAGAGAAGCCCTGCATTTTCTCTATTCTTCCTTTTATCCACAAGGTACTTACAGAAGCTTTTCTTGTTGCCCTGGGTGGATTTAATTCTGTCAGGGCTTTAGCTTTCCTAACCGGATCCCCAGCTGTTTGGGCCATTTCTCTGCACTGATCCCAGGCTATCTGTCCTTGCTTCCAGCCTCTGTAGCCTTCGTATTTGTGTTTGGTTTTGTCTAGGACCTCCTTCATCCACACAGACCTTTTGTGGTGGCTTCCTCTTTGTTGGAATACATCTCTTCCAAGCTTGGAGGAGTTGATTCTTGAATGTTAACCAGACTCCTTGGGCCCCTCCTCTCCCCAGGGTTTTACCCCATGATACTCAATCAAGCATATCCCTGAAGAGGCCAAAGTCCACTCTCCTGAAGTCCAGAGTAGTGATCTTGCTGAGCGCCCTCCTCACTGCCGTAAGGATCTTTAACTCCACCATTTCATGGTTTCTGCAGCTAAGACTGCCCTTGAGCTTCACAATTCCCACCAGCCCCTCCTTGCTGGCAAGAACAACGTCCAGCATAGCGACTCTCCTTTCTGGTTCCTCTATCACTGGGAGAAGGAAGTTGTCATCATATTCCAGGAACCTCCTGGATTGCCTGTGCCCTGCTGCATTGTCCCTCCAGCAGATACAGCAGTGGTTGAAGTCCCCATAGTCCCTCATAGGACCAGGGCTCGTAAACCTGAGGCTGCTCCTATCTGTCTGTAGAGGACCTCATCAGCTTTTTCTTCCTGATCAGGCAATCTGTAGCAGACCCTCACAATAAGGTCACCCGTATGTGCCCTTCCTTTAATTCTGACCCATAAAACTCTCGGTGGACTCCTTATCCATTACCAGGAGGAACTCCGTGCACTCCAGCTGATTGTGGGCATAGAGGGTAACACTACCTCCTCCTCTTCCCTGCCTGTCCTTCCTACAGAGCCTGTGTCCTCCCATTCCAACAGAGCAGACCCTCACAATAAGGTCACCCGTATGTGCCCTTCCTTTAATTCTGACCCATAAAACTCTCGGTGGACTCCTTATCCATTACCAGGAGGAACTCCGTGCACTCCAGCTGATTGTGGGCATAGAGGGTAACACTACCTCCTCCTCTTCCCTGNCAACTTCTATACCAGTGTTAGGAAAAGCAAGATGTTCTGGCATTCTGCTAGTGTAGAAGATGCAAAATTCCTTTGTGATGATTAGCTTAAATAAATCTCCTGACAGATAAAGTTATTTACCTATCTGGATGTCTTATATACACAGGTAAAGGATAAAGCAGAAGACACTTTTACTCAAAAAACAGACATTATAGGGCTAAGTAAGTAATATTAATTTATTTAAACTCCACCTCTTTTTGTCCAGGGTGCAGCAGAGGCTGTGAACAGCCACAACACTTTGTATGTCTATTTCTGGCCTTCTTGCTTGGAGGACTTCCTGGAATTTTACTAAGAAATTTGGAGTGTCTACTGCTGCTGGAAAAGTGTGAGTACTTTTCCAGACTAAGCAAAGTACTAAGCAAACTTAGTTTGTAAAAGCATCTGCTAGTTTTTCGTGCTCAAAAGGTGCTTAGACCTTTTGTCTGCAGGTGACTCCTGATTACAGTGTCAAACACCCACTGAGCTAGTGCTAGCAAAAAATCTAACTACCACACCTGCAGTGCAGCAAGGAGTAGATAATAGATGTATTAGTTTGTGCAGAAGAGTTACGGATGGGAGCTGAAGGCTGCTTAAAACAGCATGGATCTTCTGGATAAACTTGGGCATGTGCCACAGGACACAACCCCTAGAATCACCTGGAGCAACTAGTGATACAGCAAAGGCCTTGGCTCAGAGCTCTGAAGGGCAGATGTGGCCATCCAGGTCTGGGGTTACAGGAAGCATCCGGTGCCTCTCCCTGGGCTGGGGCAGGAGAAGGTGGTGTCCTTGCCTGTGGGTGATACAGTCTGGATAAGAACCTGCATTGCCAACAGGAGGAGGCGAGCAAACTGTGTGGTGTCAGAGAATGTGAGAAAGATTGACAGGATCTTCACAGTGATCCTGCAGAGACAAAGGCTTAAATCATTTCACTGCACAAGAGAAGCCCTGCATTTTCTCTATTCTTCCTTTTATCCACAAGGTACTTACAGAAGCTTTTCTTGTTGCCCTGGATGGATTTAATTCTGTCAGGGCTTTAGCTTTCCTAACCGGATCCCCAGCTGTTTGGGCCATTTCTCTGCACTGATCCCAGGCTATCTGTCCTTGCTTCCAGCCTCTGTAGCCTTCGTATTTGTGTTTGGTTTTGTCTAGGACCTCCTTCATCCACACAGACCTTTTGTGGTGGCTTCCTCTTTGTTGGAATACATCTCTTCCAAGCTTGGAGGAGTTGATTCTTGAATGTTAACCAGACTCCTTGGGCCCCTCCTCTCCCCAGGGTTTTACCCCATGATACTCAATCAAGCATATCCCTGAAGAGGCCAAAGTCCACTCTCCTGAAGTCCAGAGTAGTGATCTTGCGAGCGCCCTCCTCACTGCCGTAAGGATCTTTAACTCCACCATTTCATGGTTTCTGCAGCTAAGACTGCCCTTGAGCTTCACAATTCCCACCAGCCCCTCCTTGTTGGCAAGAACAACGTCCAGCATAGCGACTCTCCTTTCTGGTTCCTCTATCACTGGGAGAAGGAAGTTGTCATCATATTCCAGGAACCTCCTGGATTGCCTGTGCCCTGCTGCATTGTCCCTCCAGCAGATACAGCAGTGGTTGAAGTCCCCATAGTCCCTCATAGGACCAGGGCTCGTAAACCTGAGGCTGCTCCTATCTGTCTGTAGAGGACCTCATCAGCTTTTTCTTCCTGATCAGGCAATCTGTAGCAGACCCTCACAATAAGGTCACCCGTATGTGCCCTTCCTTTAATTCTGACCCATAAAACTCTCGGTGGACTCCTTATCCATTACCAGGAGGAACTCCGTGCACTCCAGCTGATTGTGGGCATAGAGGGTAACACTACCTCCTCCTCTTCCCTGCCTGTCCTTCCTACAGAGCCTGTGTCCTCCCATTCCAACAGTCCTGTCATAGAAGCCATCCCACCACATCTCCACAATGCCAATAAGATCACTGCCCTGCAGATGCACGCAGGTTTCTAACCCCTTTTTTTATGTCCCGTACTGCGTGCCTTTGCATAGAGGTGTTTGAGTCCCTCATGAAGCTGACTTACTGTCTGGAGTAGCTGTCGTGGGTTTACTCTGGACTAATTTTTTTCAAACCTTTTACACAATTGCTATAAGATGAGAGCAGTTTTATACAGACAAAAGAGACTTGACATGGGGGAATAATACTAAATTTATTACTAGTAGGATAAAAACTAAAGAATAATATATACAACAATTCTAACTAGGTTTTCTTATGAAGAAAATTTCATGTATTTACAAAATTACCCCTCCCCCACCACACCCCCCCGTATCAGTCCAGGAGGAGAAAAGTCTCTTCTTTATTTTCAGGGTTTACAGTTCCTCTAAATCAAATTTGCAGCACTTGAAAGTTT